>CM070016.1:25890857-26170857 GCA_036247105.1 Cirrhinus mrigala
TAAAAATTTTGGGGTTTTTGGATGTTTTCTTTTCACTAGTCTGAAACAAAACAAAAAAACAAAACAAAAAAACAAACAAACAAACAAACAAACAAAAAAACACTTTATGAGATACCAAAAAGCCCAAAATCTCAAACTTGACAGGTGCATGAAAAAACAGTGTTTTTGCCTGCACAGTCTCCCCTTTACACATAAGCACATCAAATTACTGACACACACACTTTTTAAATAAATGTTAAACGTAAATCGTATTAAATAAAATGTTACGTTTTTTTTAAACATTCTTTTACATGCTATTCCAGAGTTAACAGGTTATTCCAGAGACTTTGGTACTTTTCTTCTGGAAGACTTTAGTCGATTAATTAGCATCACAACAGCTTCTCACGCGCTCGGCCACCGTAAAATCACACAATTGCAAATAACGACAAGCTCTGATACAAAAAACTACACGGCTCTTAAGAAAAGGGCACATTTTAACCAGATGCAGGGCAATAAATGGCAAAGGAAGCGTGTCACCCACTGAGACACATTCACATGTAAACGCGTGTAAAAGAGGAGTTTGAGGGTTTGGTTTAAACTCACTGAGATCCTTTAACATGTTAATTTTACACGCGTCTGTCTGAGGTGTATATAAGCGCTCTGAGGTGATGGAGATAACGTTAGTCAGATATCACCGGACTCAGAGTTACTTAATGCTCTTCAAATTTACTGTCAGGATGCGTGAAGAAACTGGAAACTCACCAGTGCAGGGAAAAACCTCCTTTTCCATCGCAGACATTCTGGATCCCTCAAAATTCACCGGGAAACATCAGGAGGTGCAGAGAGACATCAAAACGCAGGAAATCTCAAGTGAGTCTCAGCCGTTCACGTGTTTTATTAACGGAGAAAAGAAGCACGTTTTCAAAAATTTAATTTAAAATCTATTCATAAAGCACGAAAATATAAATTTTGTAATTTGCGAATGAAAAATACTAACGCTACAGGTGATTGTCCAGAAGAGGGCGCGGTCTGATCACTTTTCCCGCGAGTCTTTAGCGATCGATCATAAAGGAAAGAAAATCCAAACAAAACTTTTACTAACTTACATAAACTTTTAAACTGTTTAAAAAAAAAAAAAAAAAAAAAATCTAAAACTCTAATATTAGTCATAATGCGGTAAATTAACACTCGCGGATGGACAAAAATCGCGTTTGCCTGAGGTGTAACCATAACAACCGTTTAACGGTCGAGCGCTGTTCAACGGTGATCGAACGGTAAAACAACAAAAAAAATACAAATTAAATGTAAAAATGTAAATTAAAAATTCATTTTATTTAATTTAAAAATAACGCTTCTTTTAATGAATTTACATGTCAAATGTTTTTGAACAGTAAGCTCACCAAGATTGCATTATTTGAACCAAAGTACAGCTAAAACATTAATATTGTTAAATATTTTTACTATTTAAAATAACTGCTTTCTATTTGAATATATTTTAAAATGTAATTTATTCCTGTGATTTCAAAGCTGAATTTTCAGCTTTGATGAACAGAAAGATCTAAAGATCAGCATTTATCTGAAATAAAAAGCTTTTGTAACATTATACACTACTATTCAAAAGCTTGGAGCTTGGATTTTTTTTTTTTTTTTTTTTTTGGAAAGGAATGATAGAAATGAATGCTTTTATTTAGCAAGGATGCTTTAAATAGATCAAAAGCGATGATAAAGACATTTATAATGTTACAAAAGATTTCTATTGCAGAAATTAATAAATGTTTTGGAGCAGCAAATCTGAATATTAGAATGATTTCTGAATGATCACATGACTGGAGTAAAGATGCTAAAAATTCAGCTTTGAAATCACAGGAATAAATTACATTTTACAATGTATTCAAATAGAAAGCAGTTATTTTAAATAGTAAAAACATTTTGATGCTTTAGCTGTACTTCGAATCAAATAAATGCAGGCTTGGTGAGCAGAAGAATCTTCTTTAAAAAACATTAAAAATCTTACTGTTAAAAAACTTTTGACTGGTAGTGTAGATCACAAATACTTTGTTTTGTTTAGAAACTAGTGATTTCGGTGTAAAAATTGTCTTGACACCAATATTTTTCAGTGTATTCACATCTTTTCTTCTTACATCTCAGGTCATCTTGCAAATAAAGACAATGCCAAGACGACTTCATCTCAAGACCCAGCAGATTCAGACATCCCCAGTGTTTCTGGCACGAAAGGGAAAGCGAAGCGCATCCGCACTGCGTTCACATTGGATCAGCTGCGCGTCCTGGAGCGAAGCTTCCAGAACAGCCACTATCTGTCGGTGTTTGAGCGCCACTGCATCGCCACAGCCCTCCGTCTGTCTGAAACACAGGTCAAGATCTGGTTTCAGAACCGACGCACCAAATGGAAGAAGGAACAAGAAGGTCATGGAGGAGAGGAGCAGAACCACTGCACAAATCCGACATTCACACAAAATCCATTTACGTATGCACTACCTGGACATCACACGAATCCTGTGCATTATTACCCGCAACAAACATCGTACCTGAACACACCTTACCACCACCACACCCTCATGATGTTCTGATGTACTTTACAGCATGATGAACCATTTTTACCTGTTTGTTAAATTTCTAAATTATAATTCTTGATTTGAAAAGTTCTTGAAGAGTTGCCACTGAAGAAAGTTTATTTTTAAGAATGAATGAACACCAGCAATGTATTTAATGTAATATTTAACTTTTTTATAATAATGTCATATTTTTTTGGTCCTAATATTTATAATGTCTTTAACAATTGTATTTTATACCACATTTTAAAAGTAAGAGACACAATAAAGTTTATATTTTTGCACTTTTGACTGCTACTATCTTATTTTGCCTTTTCAGAGAATTACACACACACACAAACCAGTTAAATGTTTTTGAACAGTAAGTTTTAATATTTTTTAAAAATAATTTTTTTAAGTCTCTTCTGCTTACCAAGCCTGCCTTTATTTAATCCAAAGTACAGCAAAAACAGTAAAATTTGTAGATATTTTTACTCTTTAAAATAACTGTTTTCTAAAATGTCATTTATAGAGACGAAATTTTAAAATTCAATTTTAGATACATTTAAAATGTCATTTTAAAATGTAATTTATTCCTGTGATCAAAACTACATTTTCAGCATCATTACTCCAGTCTTAAATGTCACATGAAAAAGCCTTTTTAACATTATGCACAATGGTTTTTTTTTTGCGAAAGAAATTATAGAAATTACTTTTATCTAGCAAGGATGCTTTAAATTGATCAAAAGTGACGATAAAGACATTTATAATGCTACAAAATATTTCTATTTCAGATAAATGCTTTTCTTCTGAACTTTCTATTCATGAAAGAAACCTCAGAAATTCTACTCAGCTGTTTTCAACATAATAATAAATGTTTTTGAGCAGCAAATCAGAATATTAGAATGATTTCTGAAGGATCATGTGACTGGAGTAATGATGCTAAAAATTCAGCTTTGAAATCACAGGAATAAATTACATTTTTAAATATATTAAAATAGAAAACAGTTATTTTAAATAGTAAAAATATTTCAAAATATTTTGCTGTACTTTGGAACAAATAAATGCAGGACTGGTGAGCAGAAGAGACTTCTTTACTGTTCAAAAACTTTTGACTGGTAGTTAAATATTATGGTATATAAATATTTTTTTATAAATGAAATGCTTATGAAACATAGGCTTAATTGGGTTATTTCCACTGACCAGCTAAAAATGCATTTTCACTGTGAACAGCACAATTCAGTGCAGACATTGATATTTTAGGGTCAGGCTTGGTGAAGTAAGTTAAATTCCACATGCTAACAGTGTGATGTAAATGAATGAATTAAAAGCAGCAGCAGCCTGATTTTCAGATGGAGAGCAGACAGAGGCGACAGACAGGAAATGATATGATAAGAGCAAAAGTGACTCACGGCTACAGTCTCCTGGCTCATGATGGAAGAAGATGATGAACATGAGCAAATGTTTGAAATGGCTCCAAATGAGTCAAACTGAAACACATCTGTCTGTAATTCTGCACATGGATTGGATTAACGTCATATTGTCCGCTGGCACATCAATAAATAGCTGTTTTTCATGGTTTTGAGAGAACCATATAGACAATTCCTTTATTTTCCACATTCTTTATGCAAGTCCAAGCAGGAATGGAGTCATAAATGTGTTGGTTTCAATAAAAAATATATTAGCTCTACGAGGCAAACATGCTTGACAACCACTAAGGATTAAGAGAAGAAATATGAGGAAAGAACAACTGATAGTGTGTTTTTCCAAAAGTAGGCCAGATCTGTGCTTTTTCTGCAAACAAGTCTCTCTTCAAAGACATTAAAGGCCTAATATGGTTGGGCTCCTTTACTCAGTGAAAAAAATGCTTATAATAAAAACATTAAATCTTGCTGATTAAAATTAAACTATGAACTTTGTTTCACGGATTTTATGAGAGGGAAAAGCATGTGACAGAGTCAGTTTATATACACAGTTTAGGTCAAAAGTTTACATACACCTTGCAGAATCTGCAAAAATGTTAATTATTTTACCAAAATAAGAGGGATCATGCAAAATGCATGTTATTTTTTTATTTAGTACTGACCTGAATAAGATATCACACATAAAACATGTTTACATATTGTCCACAAGAGAAAATAGTTGTATTTTAAAAAAATTACATGCAATTGTTTCTTAATACTGTGTTATTATCTGAATGATCCACAGCTGTTTTTTTTTTCTTTTCTTTTTTTGTTTAGTGATAGTTGTTCATGAGTCCCTTGTTTGTCCCGAACAGTTAAACTGCCCGCTGTTCTTCAGTAAAATCCTTCAGCTCCCACAAATTCTTTGGTTTTTCTGCATTTTTGTGTATTTGAACCTTTTCCAACAATGACTGTATGATTTTGAGATCCATCTTTTCACACTGAGGACAACTAAGGGACTCATATGCAACTATTACAGAAGGTTCAAACACTCACTGATGCTTCAGAAGGAAAAACAATGCATTAAGAGCTGGGGAGTGAAAACTTCTGAACAGAATGAAGATGTGTACATTTTTCTTATTTTGCCTAAATATCATATTTTATTTCATTTAGTATGGGCCTTCAGAAGCTACAGAAGATACTTACATGTTTCCCAGAAGACAAAGTAAGTTAAATCTACCCTTATCTTCAAATTCAAAAAGTTTTCACTCTCCGGCTCTTAATGCATCGTGTTTCCTTCTGGAGCATCAGCGAGCATTTGAATCTTCTGTAATAGTTGCATATGATTCCCTCAGTTGTCCTTAATGTGAAAAGATGGATCTCAAAATCATGCAGTCATTGTTGGAAAGGGTTCAAAAACACAAAAATGCAGAAAAACAAAGAATTTGTTGGACCTGAAGGATTTTTCTGAAGAACAGCTGGCAATTTAACTGTTCAGGACAAAAAAGAGACTCCCTAACAACTATTACTAAAAAAAAAAAACACTGCTGTGAATCATTCAGGTAAGAATACAGTATTAGGAATCATGTAAACTTTTGTCATTTTTATAAATTCAACTATTATTTTCTCTTGTGGACTATATGTAAATGTCTCTTATGTGAAATATCTTATTCAGGTCAGTACTAAATAAAAAATAAAATGCATTTTGTATGATCCCTTTTATTTTGGTAAAATAATGAACATTTTGCAGATTCTGCAAAGTGTGTTAACCTCAATACACCTCAATACTATATATATATATATACAAAAGAAAATTATACTTTTATTCAGCAAGGATGCATTAAATAAATTAAAAAAGATTAACAACAGGTGTAGACTTTTCCCAACAATGTCAGTTTTCTTGATTTATTCTGTATTTATATTAGTTATAAAAGAAAGAAATATATATTTAAAAAAAACATTTATATAAAACTATAATTAAAAACATTTCAAAAGATTTTTTAAAGAAATTTATACTTTTATTTATTAAGGATGCATTAAATTGATCAAATGTGACTAAAAACATTTATATTGTTACAAAATATTTTATTTGAAATAAAATCTGTCGAACATCCTATGCAAAAATCCTAACACACACACAGTAAATCACTGCATCACTGTTTCTACAAAAGTTGTAGTTGCCTATTTTAAGGATTATTAAGATTTTTCACAACACATTCTCCTAAACATTCATTACTGTAATGATGGGGGAAAAAAGTATTACAATTTATAAAATATTAAAAAAAAGAACATTTTATATATACATTATCACTCAAAAGTTTGAGGTCAAATTTTTTTCTGAATGAAATTAGTCTTTTTTTTCAGCAAGGATGTGTTAAATGGATCAAAAGTGACAGTAAAGGCATTTATAATGTTACAAACGATTTCTGTTTCAAATAAATGCTGTTCTTTTGAACTTTTTTTTTTTTATTGACTTTTTATTCATAAAAGAATCCTGAAAAATAAAATCCCTCATTCTTTCCATAAAAATACGAAGCAGCACAACACTAATAATGATCTGAATTTTTTTTCGAGCAGGAAATCAGCATATTATAATGATTTCTGGAGGATCATGTGACACTGAAGACTGGAGTAATGATGTTGAAAATTCAACTTTGATCACAAGAATAAATTATATTTTAAAATATATTTGCATAGAAAACATCTGCTTCAAACTGTAACAATAATTCACAATATTACTGTTTTTACTGTGCTTCTGATCAAATAAAAGCAGACCTGGTCAGCCAAAACATTATTGGAATGGCTGAAAGTGTACTTAGGACTCTCTCTCTCTTTCTCTCTCTCTCTCAGTCTCCTCCTCTTTTTTTCTGTGGGTTTTGTCCTCCTCCTCACTCACTCACTCAGAGGGGGATGTCAGCGGAATTCCATTCCACTAGAAGAGGGAAAAACAGCCACAATCCCCGTTACATCTGACTTCCACACTAGCTTCACTTATTCCATCTCCAAACATTTGGATGAACTAGTTTTCATAGCCAGTCTGACGAGTCCCAGCTGACCAACTGCTGTACGCTTACAGTTGGAAAAGGCACCATATGTAGTATTGGCGTAGAAAATCTCAGAAGACCATGCATGCACCGAGGATTCCCCTGTGTGCAACCTTATTTGCCCTGTGCTGGATTTTGACATTTGTTATGAATGAAGAGTTGGTTAATGCTGCCAAGTCCAACCAGAGAACCAGGAGCATTCAAATGAGGCAAAACAGCGGGATTAATTCAAAAAGAGAAGATCTACAGGATGGATTTTCAGAAGACACTCAAATGGATGAGCCTGGAGCAGAAGAGATGGCTGAAAAGGAGAAACCAAAGGGTAAAAAGACACCTGAGGAGGTATTAGCTGGTAAGTGCTCAACATTTAGTAGAATGAGACATTTAGACTTTATCCAATAAGGTTTTAAGTAGTTGCAGCCCAGTTTCATGTTAGAGTGGAAAGCTGTGCTTTGTCATAATGACAGATCTCTGGCTACGCCAAAAGCTTTACTGGCTCCTTTGAGGTTGTTATGCAACATTTTTAGTGAAACCATGACTGGTCAGTGCACTGACACACTTTCTGCAACTTTCATCTGGACAAAAAAATATGTGATGAAGAAGGCATGTGGGAATGAAATTACAGATGTGGGCTAGGAAAGGGTTGAATGAGAATCACAGATGGTTTTTGAAAACATTACAGGTTTCGAATATGAAAACAAACGTTCTACGGGCTTCTCTGCCCTTTACCGTTTTGAGTCCTGTGAGGTTTGGGAAACACAGACAGGAAGAGAGACAGAGCCGACATTTGGTTTGAATTGAAACACTTATATCTGATCTGTTGGAGACGGATGTGTGTGTGACAGCTCTCCTTCAGTCGCATGGCCTGAAAATAATCAACAGAAGGAAGTTACACAGCATTCTGAGGGAGATTTTATTTCTCTTTTGTAGCTCAGAAGAACTTAATCATCTTGTATTGAAGTATCAGCTTTGTCTCAGATGTTTCTCCCAAAATTGCTGAGCCAAATAATTTAAGAGTTGTCATACAGTAAGAGTATAAAGCTGTAAAATAAACGTGGATCGGCTCAAAATATCCAATGAGAAATGTTTGAGATCTTTCACTTTTAATCGCAGACTTATTAGAGACATTGACACATGTTAGGACTTTTTCTCAGAAGCAAAAGCAGAAATGTCTCCATTTGCAGTATTTATTAGGCATTTATAGGTTAAGACACCTCTTGTATCCATTAGATTTCTTCTTCTTCTCCTTCTTTTTACGTTTCTTCCGCTCTTGAGTCCATGGCAGCCAATAGAACTGCTTTCGGGAAAGTTATGAAATTTGGCACACAGATAGAGGACAGTCTCAACATTAACCATAGCAAGTTTGGAGTCTCTAACTCAAACTCTCTAGCACCACCACTTGTCCAAAGTTTCACTCATGTTTATGCTAATAACTTTTGAACTGTAAGGTCTAGAAGGAAGATTTTTTCGTCTGGATCCTTGGCTCATGCCAAGTCAAAAGAACCCCAAAATACTAAGGTTTATTTTTTCTTTATTTTTAATAGTTTCGAAAAACCTACTTTTTCGAACTCGTCCTAGACGGTTTGTCTGATTTTCACCAAAATTGGCTCAGATCATCTTCAGACCAGTCTGGCAAAAACTTATGGAATTCAAGTTGATTAGACAAACTGTTCTTGAAAAACACGTTAGCGAATTTTATGAAGAGCATGCAAAAATGGATGTGAGGCGATATCTCCGCAACGGTCTGGCGTATTGAGACCAAACTTGGTGTGTGTTATAACAACTAAGACCTGAGTCTACCTGAGTCTACCTGAGTCTACTAGGAGCAGTGCCACCTAGTGGTCAGGAGATATGAAACATAGATTTTTTTGCTAATAACTTCTGAATGCTTTGGCCAAAAATCACAAAACTCTTAACATTCGGTGGAGCATGCCGAGTCGCACCGTACCCAATTTTCCCATGTCTGCCGTTTTGAATTTTGCCATAAAATGCTATATTTAATGTGTTGCCGTATCATTATGAAGCTCGGTATGCGTCTATGCCCTGATGGTAATCTGATGGTTTTACACATTGTGGTCAAAAGTTACATTTTTTTTTGCAAAAATGCTAATAACATTTGAATGTATTACCCTTTTGTAATTAAACTGGTCTCAATATATTCATTGCATCATGCAAGAACATAGACACCAGTTTTGCCTTAGTCAGCCAAACTTCCTGTTCGCCATTTTTATTCATGTTGAAAACCACTTTTTTGAACTCCGCCATGACCGTTTGTCCGATTTTCACCAAATTTGACTCAGATCATCTGGCACAAAGTTATGGATTTCGTGCCAATATACAAAAAGGTTATCGTTTAACGCTTCTATGAATTTGCTGGAATTTACACCTCACACTGACCACGCCACATCAATTTGGTAGCAGCGCCACCGATTGGTCAAAAGTAATAAACCATGCGGTAACCATTAATAATGAAATTTCCAAAACTGCTAATAACTTTTGACTGCATTAGCCTATTGTAATTAAACTGGTCTGAAAATATTCCTTGGTTAATGCTGATGACATAGATACTAATTTTGCCATAGTCGGCCAAACTTCCTGTTCGCCATTCAGATTTATGTCAAAAACCTACTTTTTCAAACTCCTCCACAACCGTTCGCCCAGTTTTCACTAAAATCGAGTCAGATCATCTTCAGTCTGTGCTGAGACAAAGTTATGGATTTTTAGACAAAACCGTTTTTCTATAGCAGCACAACAAATTTGAACCATGATGCCAAAATGACTCAGAGGCTGTCTCTCTGCATAGCTTTGACATACTGACACCAAATTTTGTGTGTGTCATTGTCACCTCACACTAAACACAACACATCGATTTAATAACAGCGCCACCTATTGGTCAAAAGTGGTAACCTATTAAATCATATTACTAGTGGTTGTTTTTATGATTTTTCACCCATTTTGACTTAAAATGGCTTTAATTACTCATCGCTTCAGTTGCTCTGATGCTTGCTGCCTTGCTTGTCTAGTGCTTGGCCCCTTAATTGCTGCTTGCAGCTATATTTTAATTTAATCCCATTGCTGTCTAGAAAAGATCTATTGAAGAGATCCTTCAGTAATTCTGTGTTGATGGTAAGACTTTCAACAATAAGCTCTTGTAGTAATTTACACAGTCTAAGCAGTGATTTATTTGTGTTTCCAAGGACTGGAATCAATCAGATAGTATTTCAAGTGTAGCTTCCACCGTCAGAGTTTATGACAGCTGTAAAACTTTCTAAAAGCTTTGATTTGCTAAATGTTGACAGCTATGAGTTTAACACAAAGCTGTCGTCGAAATAGGCAATTCCAACATGTCAGTGTGACGTCTTCATGTGAGGATAAAACAGCCCCTGTACAAAAGAATAGCACAAATTAGACTTCTTTTGTATTTCAGTTGTATTTGTTTGCACTGAACTTTAGGAGAAAGATCTGAGCAACATTTAACTTTTTATGGAAAAGTATCATGTGTTTAACATACATGCACAAATAAAGACAAGCAGTGGAAACGTTGACCTTGCTTGCTTGAGTTTTCCTCAGAGCTTTCATCTGCTGCTGTAATTCATTAGTTTAATGTTGATGTTCTTTCATAATATTTGGAAAGTTTGCTGTGTGCATAGAAAATCACATTTGTGTCATTTTAAAATGAGACAGTGGTTATCATTCTCTCATTTATTGTCTAGCCAAAACAAAGAAGGCGGCTGAGAAGGAAGCCAAAGCCAAAAAACCGAAGCCCACCAAAAAACCCAAACCCCCCAAACCAACAAAGAAACCCAAGCCCCCGAAGCCCACCAAGAAACCAAAGCCTCCAAAACCCACCAAGAAGCCTAAAGCAACGAAGCCCACCACAACACCAACAACTAAACCATCCAGAAAGTCAACCATGGAGGAAGAGGAGGAGAAACTGCTGCTGGAGCTGGGATGGGACACGTGTATGTTTATACAATCTTAAACACATTATTATTTTAAAGCAAATGCATGGTCTTTAAATACGTTTCTGTGCTTAGTATTTCCAACAGAACCAAAGGAAACGGAGATTGAGAAGCCCATTGCCCCAGATCATGGTATGACAACAAATACAACACACTTACAATCAGATCTTGAAATCTTTGGAGCATTTTGCAAACACAGATTCTGAGTGGGCATAATTATAAGTCATTGGTAGATTGACTTCCTGAGGAATGTAAACATTGCCAAAAAAATCCCACATACATGCACTGAAGAAGGGACCTGAGACCAGAATATGCTATCATGTGGAGAATCCTTAGCATCATTGTGGTGCGGAAATGACACACTTCACCTTTAATTCCATATGGCATCAATTAGGTTAGACGTAAACTGAACTAGCAGAATGGGGTTGTTTGTACAGAGCATATTAAGGCTGGAATACATTACACAACTTTTAAAACCAGGGTTCGTACAGATAGTGTAAAATGAAATTCCAGGCGTTTCAAGCACTGCTTTTTTTTATTTTCAAGGACTTAAATCACAGATCTCACTTATCAAACAATGGCTTCTCTTTCAAATTCTAAAAAAGATAAATAGGTTAATTAAAATATACTAATAAAACAAAACAGCAAAAATAAAGTGAAGCACATGCAAAGTATGCAATGATGTCAACTTTAAGAACAAAAAGAGAAAGAGAAATAAAGCACATAACATTTAAAATGGACAATTATTCTGGCAGCAACAGGTGTGATAATTTTCTTAAGGCATTTGTGTATACTTTCTTTTTTTCTTTGTTTTTTTTTTTTTTTTTTTTAACTGTACTGCCCTAATGGCTTGATGTTTTCTACCATTTAATAAAAAAAAAAAAACAGAAAAAAAGATTTGCGAAATCCCAATGTGAATCAAATGATTTGCGATGCTCGTATCAAAGTCCTGATTTGAATATGATTCGCGAACCATCATTTCAGATCAGGACTGGAAACGCGGATCCTGAATCATGAAACCCACTCCGAAGTTCCGATCTAAATCAAATGATTCGCGATACGCGGTCCAAAGTCCCGATCTGAATCAAATGATTCGCGAACCCGCACCGAAGTCTGATCTGAATCAAATGATTCGCGATACGCGGTCCGAAGTCCCGATCTGAATCAAATGATTCGCGAATTCGCACTGAAGTCCGAATCTGAATCAAATGATTCGCGATCCGCGCTCCAAAATCCCGATCTCAATAATGATTCGCGAACCATCATTTCAGATCAAGACTCGAAACGAGGATGATGATTCACGAACCCGCTCCGTAGTTCCGATAAAACGATTCGCGATACGCTTTTCGACTGGAGCGCTTCGAATCAGTAAATCATTTATAGCGACGCAATGGTTTAACTGATTCGGAGTTTCGAAAACTCAGTTTCACCCATTACTACGTGCTTTTTAAAATCGTTACAAGCAAAGTCGAAAGGGAATGTCTCTTTTAATTCCATCTGGTTTTTGCTAGTGAATCGCTTTAACTGAATGAAGTCACGAGTTTGAATCAATAGGAGGAGTTTCCAGCGTAAATGACTCACTCAATTGATTCGGTTCATCTGTTCCTTTTTTCGCATCTTCAGCCATGTTCACACGACATTGTTAGTACTTCTACCAACTGGCTTCGCTCACTGGTTTTATGACATTAATTAAAATAAGCGAAAAAACATGATGTTTTTTGAATGGGTTAAATTATATATATATATATATATATATGCACTGATATTCACAATATTTGTCTTTGTTTTTATTTCTCTGTTTTACCTTATAGTAGACGTCCACAAGAAGAAAGACGCAATTACGCCACCTCCAATCAAAGAGCACGACCCGGATTACTGGGACGCCAGACGTACGTTTGAAGCCACATACATTACACTCTTAAAACGTTTTTTTTTTATTGGCATCTTAACGTCCATGGAACATTTTCACTGCAGAAGGGGTTCCTTATAGACCTTATGCGTCAGAGAAACAAGTTCACAGCCAACTTCCATTTTTAAGAGTATTTTTATAGCACAACTGTTTAAGAGTAGTTAGCTGGTGAAGTGGATTTACTTATTGTAGAGTTAAAGAAAGTTATCACGTTTATTGTAATGTTCGAAGTGGATGTCATAACAATTGTCAGTAGAATGGCACGTTTTTAAAGGAGCAGTTCATAAATTCATACTTTACCTTCATGCTGTGTAAGTTACGGAAGACAGAAGACAACGTACGCAGCGGTGAAAAGGGGCGGAGCTACATAAGGTGGAAAAATGTTCTTTAGAATATTAAAATGTGACCCTGGAACACAAAACCTTAAGTAACACGGGTGTATTTGTAGCAAAAGCCAAAAATACATTGAATGGGTCAAAATAATATATTTTTCTTTTATGCCAAAAATCATTAGCATATTAAGTACAGATCATGTTCCATGAAGATATTTTGTAAATTTCCTACCGTAAATATATCAAAACCTAATTTCTGATTAGTAATATGCATTGTGAACAACTTCATTTGGAAAAATTTAAAGGCGATTTTCTCAGTATTTTGCATTCTGAAAATACTACTAATAATTAACTTTTATCACCTGACAGATGAAGTTCCAGAGCCTGACCTCATCCCTAAAAAAGAAAAGAAGCCAACCAGCACTGATGACCCAAGTATATACTTACCAATCCCAGGTAATCATGGGCCAATATACTGGGAAAAGTCTGGGAAAGATGACACATAACGCCACACCATTTTATTCAAACAAAATAAAAAGCTGATTTTACGAGCAATTTCGTTCATGCACTAATCTGAGAATGGAAAAACAGCATGAGCAGGAAATGCATTGCAAATAAATACCACATTTCACTCACATTTGTTAAATTAATTTCTTTTTTTCTCCTCTAGAGGAGACCACTACCACTCCTCGAACAGTCGCCCCTTGGTATGAGGAATATGATTATTCTGACTGTACGTTTGCGCCATTTTAATATTTTTTTATTAAATAGCTCTAACAAACAGCTTGAATCTGTCAATGTTTTGAACGTTTAGTATATTTTTATCTTAATTTGCTCTCTCTGAAAAACTCAGTGGCAGCAAAGAAGCTGGAGGAAGAGATGGAAAAAGCAAGAAAGGCCAAAGAGGAGAAAGGTGCGTAAATCAATGCAATGTTTCTTAAAATGAAAGAGAATGTGCTTTTATTGGCCAGCGTTTGGGTGGTCTGCAGTAAATGAGATGTAGTGAAAAATGCCTTTTGATTTATTAACTAAAAAGCATTTAGCTCTTCTATTAGTATTTTTATGAAAGATTTACTTTGACAAAAAAGACTGTTTTTCTTATAGTTATTTTTTTCTTTATGCTGGCATTTATTGAGTAGATTTATTATAAAACAAGACTAAAGACAACAAAAAACGACCTGTTTCAACTATTTCAAGTCTCAGTCTCTCTATTCCCTTACACAGCGGAAAAACTACGGAAGATGTGGGAAGAGGAGGAGGAGGAGAAGAGAAAGCAGACGGTTCCTCAAGGCGAGCCAAAGAGTGAGTGTTTCTGGAAAACAGCCACAAATTACATTATAATCAGAGCAGAAACACACGGCCGCTTACAGACGTGTGTATCTGTGAGCACAGAATTGGTATTCTGTGAATTCAGAGAACAAACTATGAGCTGAAGGCATTAAATGTCAAAGCTGACATGTTCTTCCCCCACAGTGGTTTTGGTTTCCAGCTGGAGTTCGGACTGGCCAGAACTGCTGTTGGCTCCAGCTTCATCCTTTGTTCAGTACAAATGGTTTTCCTCTGCAAAAAAATGAAAGACAGTCAGTGTTTAAAATACAATCGCTCAGAGAGAGAGAGAGTTGTCAGCGCTCATATCACTGGCTTTAAGAAGCTTTGAGAAAGAATGATACAGTATTTCCTGTCTTTCAGAGTGTCCTCCTCTTGGCCTGGAGTCTCATCGAGTGGAGGACGATCAGATACTGGCATCTTCTATGTCTCATCATGGATATTCGGCTTTGAGAGGACGTCTGAACATACAGGTACATGCATAATCAAACCACATTACAATTTCATAATTTCGATATTGCAATATTCCAGAAAAAGAAAAATAGATACATAAATAAAATTATAAATAAATCAGAGTTCAGCTGATGAGGACGACGTTTACGGCGGTGCGTGGTGTGCTGATACGGAAGAGAAGGAGCACTGGTTTCAGGTTAATGCCCGTCGAGAGATGGAGTTCACTGGCGTAATCACGCAGGGCAGAAACTCAGATACAAAGTAAGACATAATTCAAAACTTTTGGACTCTTTCTGATCACAAAAAACACAATGAGATGCTTAAACCTGCAATTCTTTCTCTCTTCTAGCGATGATTTTGTGTCGTCGTATTTCGTGGCCTTCAGTAACGACAGTCGTGATTGGACGGTGCTTGATGATGGTTACGCCGAATGGGTCAGTTCACATATACCTTATGTTAAAACAGCATAAAACTATATTATAGTCAAGTTTTAATACTTACTTGTTGGTCAAATCCTGTTGTTTTTTTTATCTCACAGCTGTTTTATGGGAATGTGGAT
Source organism: Cirrhinus mrigala (assembly GCA_036247105.1). Taxonomy (NCBI): domain Eukaryota; kingdom Metazoa; phylum Chordata; class Actinopteri; order Cypriniformes; family Cyprinidae; genus Cirrhinus; species Cirrhinus mrigala. The sequence continues at coordinate 25,906,374 of CM070016.1, forward strand.
AAAGACACTCCAGTAATGACAGAGTTCTCGTATCCGGTGGTGGCGCGATACATCCGTATCCTCCCACAGAGCTGGAACGGCAGTCTGTGTATGAGGGTGGAGGTGCTCGGCTGCCCATTACCCAGTAAGCACTGCAGCTCTCATCTGAGTCTGACAAGATTACTTAGTTATTAGTTTTGATGTAATGTTGTGAAATACACGTGAGATAAAAAGTCCATAGTTAAAAGGTAATAATTATAATTAAAAGTCTAAATTATAACATACTAAGTTATAATTCTGAGATAAATTTAAATGACATAATTATGAGGTAAAAAGTCAGAATTATGGGTTAAAAAGTAATTATTGTGAAAAAGGTTCTAAATTATGACAATACTAAGTCATGAGCTAAATGAGATAAACTGAAATGACATACTAAGTCATAATTCTGAGAAAAAATGTCAATTCTGAGCTAGAAGTCATAATTATGAGATAAATTTAAATAACAAATCATAATTATGAGATAAAAAGTCACAATTATGAGTTAAAAAGTCAAAATTGTGAAAAAGGTCTAAACTGACATACTAAGTCATGAGTTAAAGTCTAAATTGACATACTAAATCATGAGATAAACTGAAATGACATATTAAGTCATAATTATGAGATAAAATGTCATGAGTTAAAGTAATAATTATGATAAAAAGTCTGTTATGACTTACTAAGTCATAATTCTGAAATAAATTTAAATGACATACTAAATGATGATTATGAGATAAAAAAATCAAAAGTCTGAGATAAATTGGAATGACAGTGTCATTATAAGAAAAAAAGTCATGAGATAAACTAAAATGAAATACTAAGTCATAATTCTGAGGTAAAAAGTCATGATTCAAAAAGTAATAATTATGATGTCTAAATTATGACAGTCATAACTCTGAGATAAATTTAAATGACATAGTAAATCATAATTATGATATAGAAAATCATAATTATGAGATAAAAAGTCAAAATTCTGACAAATTGAAATGACTTAAGTCATAATTATGAGATTAAATGCCATGAGTTAAAGTAATAATTATGATAAAAAGTCTAAATTATGACATGCTGAGTCATAATTCTGAGATAAATTTAAATGACATATTAAATGATAATTATGAGATAAAAAGTAAAAAGTCTGAGATAAATTGAACAAAGTCTTAATTCTGAGATAAAAAGTCATGATTTAAAACGTTATAATTATATGTCTAATTTATGACATTCATAATTCTAAAATAAATTTAAATGACATACTAAATCATAATTATGAAACAGAAACTCATAATTATGAGATAAAATTTAAATTAGATACTAAATGATAATTATGAGATAAAAAGTCATAATTCTGAGATAAGAAGTCATGACTCAAAAAGTAATAATTACGTCAAAATGATGACAGTCATAATTCAGAGATAAATTTAAATGAAATTGTAAAACATAATTCTAAAACAGGAAGTCAAATTCTGAGATAAATTCAAATGACATACTAAGTCATAATTATGAGATAAAATGTCATGAGTTAAAGCAATAATTATGATAAAAAATCTAAATGATGACATACTGAGTCATAATTCTGGGATAAATTTAAATGACCTACTAAATCATAATTATGAGATGATAAGTCAAAATGATGAGATAAATTGAAATGACATACTAAATCATAATTATGAGATAAAAAGTCAAAATTGTAAGATAAATTGAAATGGCATACTAAGTCGAGATTAAAAAATCATTATGAGATAACTGAAATGACATACTAAATCATAATTATGAGATAAAAAAGTCATGATTTAAAAAGTAATAATTATGATAAGAAAGTCTAAATTATGACATACTAAATGATATTGAGATAAAAAGTCAAAATTATGAGTTAAAAAAATCATAATTGTTTAAAAAAAATCTACACTATGACATACATTATCTCTGAGATAAATTAAAATTACATACAAAGTTAAAATTATGAGAAAAAAGTCATCATTCAGAGATAAAGCTCATAATTATGGGAAATTACATACTAAATCTTAAGTATGACATAAAAAGTCAATTATGACATACTACGTCATGAGACAGAGTTGAAATTGACATAATCAGAAAAAATGTAAAACTTTTTTTTTCCCTTCTCAATTTTGATTCATCATGATTTGGACTTTTTCGTTTTGACATTTTATTTCATATTCATGACATGTCATCAGTTTGACTTTTTAATGTCTGAATTTTTGTGTTTTCTTTCATAATGTCGACATTTCAATATCATGATTATGATATACCAGCACATGCGTTTTTCTTATGGGTCTCCATATCTAAGTCATATTTTAAAAATTGCAAATATTTGTCATTTTAAAATGCTTTTTTTTTTTTTTTTTTACATATTTTTGTCACATAAGTCTAACAGCTCAAATTATTCTCTCCTCCCAGCAAATTATCCAACTGAGAATGACGTTCCACCTACAGATGATCTTGATTACAGGCATCACAACTACAAAGAGATGAGACAGGTGAGGCGTTTACAGCCACACAGGTATTCCCAAGGTCACTGGGGTCAGCACTGAGGTTCAACAGCAAGCCAAAACACATCCAGTGTGAAGTTTGAACCCTATTTTGTGGTCTTGTTGAAGAGCTGCTGTCCTGCAAGAGTTTTCATGAATATGTGTGTATAAACAGATGATGAAGGTGATCAATGAAGAATGTCCAAACATCACCAGAATATACAACATCGGAAAAAGCTCTCAAGGGCTGAAGATGTATGCCATGGAGATCTCAGATAACCCTGGAGAACATGAGACAGGTAGTTTTCAAGAGGGTTAGATCAATCAACCAGGACAAAAACTGCAATTTTAAAGTAATTAGTTGATAATATTAAAAATTAGCCTAGAATAGGGGCAGAAATGCTTCCATTTTACATTTTTCTAATTAAATAATATAAATATTTTTTGTATTATGTTATATCGGTCACTGGCCAATTGCATTGAAAATGTTATTTTGCTAAGTTTGTTTCTATGTAAACTAATGGATCAAACCATGTTTTCTTTTAAGGTGAGCCGGAATTCCGTTACACAGCAGGGCTTCATGGGAATGAAGTGCTGGGCAGGGAGCTTTTGCTGCTCCTGATGCAGTTCCTGTGTAAGGAATACAATGATGACAATCCAAGAGTGCGCCACCTTGTGGAAACCGTACGCATTCATCTAGTGCCCTCACTGAACCCTGACGCCTATGAGCTCGCCTATGAGATGGTCTGACACACTTTTCAAACAAACATTGCCTGTTTCTCTCCATGAGGTTTCTGTTTATCATGTGAGTCACTGTTTATTTGGGCGGATGCTCGTTTGCCTAGGGCTCGGAGATGGGGAACTGGGCTTTGGGCCACTGGACAGAGGAGGGATACGACATTTTCCAGAACTTCCCAGACCTGAACAGTATTCTGTGGGGTGCGGAGGACAGGGGATGGGTGCCACGGGTCGTTCCCAACCACCACATTCCCATTCCTGAGAATTTTCTCAATGGCTCTGTGAGTAAAATGTTTTACGAGGTTATGTTTTATAGAGGCGTTAAGGGAACATGATGATGAAAAATAATAATAAGACGGGAGGAAAAAAGTATTGCCTTCGCCTGAGGTACTCTGTGTTGGCTTGCTAAAGTTTTGTGATGGAAATAATTACAGTTTTTCACATTTGCTTAAACACTAAACCCCATTCTCTAAACCTTAGGCTTTTCAATAGCCTAAACCAATTTGTCACTCTTTCTGCAAAACCTTAAACAAGTTTAGGCAGTTTGGACACTGTTTGCAGATCTCATGCACGGTTTTTGCAAAACTTTAAACACATTCTCACTCACTAAGACAAAGTTTGCTCTATGATTAACTTGTGATGCAAACCGTGAACACAAAAAGCAAAAGTTAAGCACGGCTGCAACACGGCTGTCATCGTTTACACACAATAATTCAAAATTCTTCACACTTGTTTCTAATATTTAAATGTACAAAATATAAGCCAGTTGAAAGTGCACAGAAGGCACAGGTGCATCTGTCAATCTGTTATACTGTAAGATGATATTACTGTACAGTATATAGTAATCACACCTAAAAAAGAAATCATACCTAAGTTTGGTGAATATACAGAAATACACACACTTATGTATGAGTATACAGATAGATAGATAGATATGTACACACACATATATATCGCGTGCTGTTCCGACATGCGCTTTTTCCACTGCGCGTACACCTGAAACGCGCGCACATTAAAATACTGTTACATAGCGCCTAATTACTGAACTAAGGTATGTATCACGTCTGATTACGCTACTGTTGTCAAAACACACAAGGTTTACATATAAAAACAGTTTGAGAAAGTGAAAGTAAACTATTGAATTGAGAGGAAAAAAAAAACAAAACAAAAACGGATACCTGCCTGTATATTAGATGTGCAGCTCTTAAAGGGGCAGTACTAAACATGCTGCCGCTTGTCATCAAAGGGATAGTTCACCCAAAAATTATAATTCTGTCATTATTTACTCACTTACATGCTATCCCAAACCGGTATTACTTTCCGATATTTTGAAGAATGTGGATAACCAAACAGTAGCTGGTTCCCTTTAATTCTAATAATAGAAATGATCAAATAGACAACGTTCAACAGAAAAAAGAAACTCATTCAGGGTTAAAACAACCTGAGAATGAGTAAATGATGGTATTAAAATAAAACACTATGACAGAATGGACAGACAGATGACAGAATTTTTATTTTTGGGTGAACTATTCTTTTAATTGTTATTAACACAAAACACAAAGAGAAAAATCACTCACTGCTCTTGACTGAGAAACTTTAAAACAGTTGCTTTAATAAGAATCAGTGTACAATTGATGTGCATATGTAGTGTATAAGTATATAGTGTTTCACTTTTTATATTTGTTAATTAAATTTTTTGAATGCTTCTTCTAAATACATCTACTGTACCTGAAAAATAATAACAAAGATAAAATAATGACAGATTTTTATCTTCACTCACTTTGGCCTAAATATCTGCTATTCTTTTTTATTCTATACTTTGTTACCTTGAAAGTCTTTGTTTTTAAAATAGGGAAATTAGTTTGGCTGTACTGCTCAGACAATTTGCAAAATAGTAAAACCAACATGACAAAGAATCGTGATAAAATCGTGAATCGTGATATTTCTGAAAAAAATCGTGATATGATATTTTTGCCATATCGCCCACCCCTAGTTTATGTATCTTTTTTTATTGCTAAATAATTACTATTACAGTTTTTTATGATTGCTTACACACTAAAATTAATAATAACACACAGTTAGTGAAACCTGACACCCAAAGAGCAAAACCTCAGCCCAAATCTACACAACTATAAGCTCATTCTCAGCCTCACAATTTTTGCAAAACACTACACGCATTGTTTTGCAACACACTAAACACACTTCTCTAGATTAGACACAGAAATCTAACATGATGTCACTTCTTTGCTGTTTTAAGCCACTGCTTTCCAAAATACTACACACATGAACCAACTGATCAAACATGGCCATCAGATGTGCAGACACTTTGGTGCTTAATTGTAAACTCACAAATCAAGGTGTAAGCACCATAAAAAAAAGCAACTGGCGAATTTTTGTCTTCAACAAAAATGAAAGGCAGTGTTGCATTAAGAAGAAGAGGGATAGGAAGAAACATCTTTGGCCACAGGGCTATGTTGAATGTCCCGGGCCAATGTGGTGGTAACATAATATATGCTGCAATCATGCAGAATGGCATTCTCCACCAGCACACCAAAACAGGTCCTTACAACACAGATCATGTACTCACATTTTTAGATAGACTAAGTAAAGTATTTAAGACTAAATAAATACATCATCAGGGTGCAGTACTTGTCTCGTGTGTTGTGTTTGGTCAGTGTATCCATGTTCTTTAACAATATCTCAAAAAAAAGGGGAAAAAAAGAAAAAAAAAAAAATCAAAACCAGACTGTATCAAAGGTAGAAATGTTACAAGTGTTTAAAATTGAGCACAGCAGTGTGTAAGTGGTTCAAACAGAATCTGACTGTATGAGCCATGTGTGTGCCATACGGTACTAAAACTGGGTTTTGTTAAATTATTGTAAAGTTTTGAATCAAGTGTTTCATTTTGCAAAAGATCTGAGATGTTCTGCTACTTGTGTGTGTAGATGTGTAAATCGTGTGTACTGTTTTGACAAAATGAGCCTTGTTTTTAAAATCGTGTCTAAGCAATCGTAAAAAACTGTAACAGTAAACATTCTTTTTTTGTAACTACACGCACTGTGAATGATTTTAAAGCTTTGTTTGATTTTGGGTACAGGTGAAATGGTTTTGAAGCGATTGTTTGATTTTGCCAGAAGAGTCAGGGGTTCTGTGAATTCAGTTTGAACATTTGGATTTGTGTTTAAGGTTTTGAGAAAATGAGTGATGGTTTCAAAAAATGTGTTTTAGCATTTCAGAAAAACTGTAATTTGAGGTGTGTGAAAAACTTTATTTCACTGCTTCTTCAGCCAAGTCAACGGGAAGTTTCTCAGGGGAATACAAACGTTTTGTGAGAAAACGCACGTTTTGGAGTGAACTTTGCATTCCCTCGCGAAACATCTTCATTTGCCTCCAAAACATTTGCACTCTCGCAAAACTATTGCGCTACCCAAAAACTTTGTGTTCGCTCACAAAACATCTTCATTTGCTTCCAAAATAATTGCATTCTCTCGCAAAATGTTTTGGAGGCAAAAGCAGATGTTTTGCAAGTGAACGCAAAGTTTTTCACGGCAATGCAAATGTTTTGCGAGTGAATGCAAGGTTTGTCTGGAATCACAATAGTTTTCCAAGAGAACACAAATGTTTTGGAGGCAAAAGCAGATGTTTTGTGAGCAAACGCAGGCTTTCTCTGGGAATGCAATAGTTTTGCAGGCAAAATAAGATGTTTTGTGAAGAAACACATATTTTCCATGGGACTGCAATAGTTTTGAGAGAGAACACAAATGTTTTGGATGCAAAAGCAGATGTTTTGCGAGCAAATGCAAGGTTTCTCTGAAATCACAATAGTTTTGCAAGAGAACGCAAATGTTTTGGAGGCAAAAGCAGATGTTTTGCAAGCAAACGCAAGCTTTCTCTGGGAATGCAATAGTTTTGCAGGCAAAATAAGATGTTTTTTGAAGAAATGCAAATTTTCCATGGGAATGCAATAGTTTTGAGAGAGAACGCAAATGTTTTGGAGGCAAAAGCAGATGTTTTGCGAGCAAACACAAAGTTTTCATTGCAATGCAAAAGTTTTGTGAAGAAACACAAGGTTTCTCTGGAATCACAACAGTTTTGCAAGAGAACACAAATGTTTTGGAGGCAAAAGCAGATGTTTTGCGAGCCAACGCAATAGTTTAGCAAGAACGCAAATGTTTTGAAGGTAAAAGCAGATGTTTTGTAAGTGAACGCAAAGTTTTCAGGGGAACGCAATAAATTTGCGAGAGAACAAAAGTTTTGGAGGCGAAAGCAGATGTTTTGCGATGGAACACAAAGTTTTTGAGGGAACGCAATAGCTTTTCGAGGACGTAAATGTTTTGGAGGCAAAAGCAGATGTTTTGTGAGCAAACGCAAGGTTTCTCTGCATACAGTAATTTTGCAAGAGAACCCAAATGTTTTGGAGGTAAAAGCAACGGATTTATGAGGGAACGCAAGGTTTCTCTGGGAATGCAATAGAGTTGCAAGAGAACTCAAATATTTTGGAGGTAAAAGCAGATGTTTGGTGAGTGAACACAAGGTTTTTGTGGGAACGCAATAGCTGAGTGAGAACGCAAATGTTTTGGAGGCGAAAGCAAACGTTTGTGAGCGAATACAAAGTTTTTGGGGGAACGCAGTAGCTTTTCGAGAACGCAAATATTTTGTAGGTGAAAGCAGATGATTTGCGAGCGAATGCAAGGAGGAATGCAATAGTTTTGAGAGATAACACAAATGTTTTGAAGGCAAAAGCAAAGGTTTTGTGAGTAAACGCAAAGGTTTCAAAGGTGCGCAGGTGGAAGCAGAGGTTTTGTAAGTGAATACAATTTTTTAGGGGAACACAATACTTTCTCATTGAAACGTAATACTTTTGCAAGTGAATGCAAAAGCATTCAAATATTTTTTTCCTCCCAGTCTCGTATTTTGTCATCACCATGTCCCAATTTCTAAACATTTAAAATATCTAAACATACTTTCAACAAGATGCATTTAGGTTTAAGTGTGATGTTTATGCTTAAAAACAAGAACAGTTCTTTGCCAATATGGGGTAAGAAAAATGGAAACCAAAACTAAATACTGATTTGTGCAACAAAATAAAGAGCCAAGAAAATTAACAAACAAAATACTCATAACAAAAACTAATACTGACTGGAAATCAATACTCAAAAACGATCATTCTGACATGACCTAAAGGCAGCATACTATTATCAGTACTTTCAGAGTTTGATTTACTTAACAAATCTGCATTCTAGGTTGCTGTTGAAACTAAAGCAATCATCAGTTGGATGGAGAGGACGCCGTTTGTTTTGGGCGCTAACCTCCAGGGCGGAGAGAAGCTCGTCACGTACCCCTTCGACATGCAGCGTCCACCGCGGGCCACGGGCGCGGACGGCAGGGGAGGTCAGTCCGCGCACGAGTACCAGCACATGAACGAAGAAACCTGGGCCAGGATTCAGCGCCAGAACGAGGGCGCTCTCCGCGAAACGGCGGACGAAAACCTCTTCCGCTGGCTCGCCATGACGTACGCGCACAGTCACCTCACCATGACGGAAAACCACCGCGGTTCCTGTCACAACGATGACATCACGGGCGGCCAGGGCATCATCAACCGGGCCAGCTGGAAGCCGGTTGTGGGCAGTATGTGATGATAAAATCTTTTACAGTCTAGTTTTTGCTTAGGTAAACGTAAAACCAGAATTAACTATTTACCTAGCTAACAAAAATATGTTATATATCTTATTCTTCAATGCGAAAGTAAGCCTATAGGGAAGACTTCCGGTTCATTAGCAGCTATCCACCTTATTTTTCCGTAAGAGCGGGTGTGACCATTTGTAAATTTATGGGTCTGGTTTCTGGTCTCATCCGTGCCCAGCTATTTTTAGCTGTACAAAGCAGCTCTTTTTGCTGTTTGAATTATGAACACACTTTTTGTAGTGTAGTTCTACCTTTGACTGCACATTATTTTTCTCTGTTTGTTAAATTTGTTAACAACATGCTAATCATGTTAGAAACATGCTAGCAACTTACTAACTACATGTCAATCATGCTAACAGCATGCTAGCAACATGCTAGTAACATGCTAGTAACATGCCAGTAACTTGCTTATCATGCTAACAACATGCTAGTAACATGCTAATCGTGTTAGCAACATGCTAGCAACATGTTAGTGACATGCTAATCATGCTAGAATCATGTTAGTATCTTGCAATCATGATTGAAACATGACAACAACATGTTAGCAAAATGCAAATCAGGCTAGAATCATGTTAGTATCTTGCAATCATGTTTGAAACATGCCAACAACATGTTAGTAACATGCTAATCATGCTAACAACATACTAGTAACATGTTAGTAACATAATCATGTTAGAAACATACTAGCAACATGCTAGCCACATGCTAGTAACATGCTAATCATGCTAACAACATACTAGTAACATGCTAATCAAGCTAGAATCATGCCAGCAACATGCTAGTAACATGCTAATCATGCTAACAACATACTAGTAACAAGCTAATCAAGCTAGAATCATGCCAGCAACATGCTAGTAACATGCTAATCATGCTAACAACATACTAGTAACATGCTAGCCACATGCTAATCATGTTACAATCATGTAATAACCTGATTATCATCACGTATCATCATGCTAGCAACACGTTAACAACATGCCAATCATGCTAGAAACATTTTTAGCAACATGGTAATCATGTTTGGAACATGCCAGCAACTTGCTAGCAACATGCTAATCATGCTAGAAACATGACAGTAACATGCTAATCATGATAGAATTATTTTAACAACATGTTAATCATGCTAGAAACACACTAGCAGTAACATGCTAATCATGCTAATATCTTGCTGATCATGGTAACAACATGGTAGTAACTTGCTAGTAACAAGATAATCATTAAAACATACTAGCAACATGCTAACAACTTGCTAATCATGCTAGAAACATGCTAGCAACATGCTAATCATGTTAGAATCATGTAATAACTTGCTTATCATGCTAGCAACACGTTAGCAACATGTTAATCATGCTAGCAACATGCTAGTAGCTTGCTCATCATTATAACAACATGCTAGTTACATTTTAATCATACTAGTAACATCTGTCTTTTTATGTAATCTTTTAAACCACTTTGAGCTTCAGACTACTTCAAACTGAAAACCTTCAAACTTTTTCTAACTTCCTGTTTTAAAATTCTCAAGCCAACTTCAGAATTTGTCTTGACAAACTTACAGCTTAAACAGTTATATTATAATATATATATATATATATATATATATATATATATATATATATATATATATATATATATACTATACTATAATATAACTATACTTATAATACTTACAATATATACTATAGCGGCTAATGAACCGGAAGTCTTATTTCTGCGCTGAAGAATAATGCGGATAGGGAATAATGCGAAAAATAGCAATGTGCAGTAAACAGTAAAACTGTTTGCAGTAGAGGCATGTAAAAACTCCCTTTTTTGTATCAATAAAAGAAAAAAAATCTTCTCTTAGCTTAACAATTTAACTTTTCTGTGTTTAGGCATGAATGACTTCAGCTACCTGCACACCAACTGCTTTGAGATTTCCATCTTCCTTGGGTGCGATAAGTTTCCGCATGAGAGTGAACTGGCGTCGGAGTGGGAAAACAACAGAGAGTCTCTACTAGCTTTCATTGAGCAGGTTTTTAAAACACAGACAAAACAGATCTCTGTGTGACATAGTGGCTGAAATTTAAAGCCTATTTATATTTCCAGATACACGTGGGTCATTCCATGTCAACTCAACCAGAGGTCTCCCACTCAAATTTCTAATTTAGCTAATATTTTTTTTCTGAAGAAAGATAGGCATGTAGAGTGATGAAAGCCAAAATAGTAAATGTCATGGATGTACATTTACTGAGTAATCCACTATTTTGTAGAGTGGGTCATTTGACTTCAGAAACATGGCAGCATCATAAAGTTATTTTTACACAGAGATCGGTAGGTCTATTGTTAAAATCTGTTGACTTTAGCAATCTCTGTTAGATTATGTGCCAATGGTGACCATTCAAAAATGGGGAAACAGCACATTTCAAGTTTTTACTCTAAAGTTTGCATGTCTGTAACCCAAGAACTATTAAAGATACTTTTATGCCCTTTTAGATACTCGGTCTAAACAATCTTTCCTTTTGGCATCATCATTTTAAAGGCCATACATGGTTCAACTCCAGAGATTTTGGAATTTCAATATGGCTCCGGGGGTAAATCATTTAATTCTTTACATATTCAGTGATCTAAAACCAAATGTTTGTCAGTCTGCAAAAATATGAGACTTCTTTTCTTTTAAAAGGAATGTCTAAAGAACAAATAATGTTGAAACTAGATATGTATCTCATTTCCTTCTGTCAAGACATCTGCATGGAACATACCTTTCTGAGTGCCAAAAATATACTTTTTCCAAAGTTTGCATGCCTGTAATTCAAGAAGTATCAAAGATAACGCAATATGATTTTAGATTCTAGTTCTTAATTAACTTTTCTTTTGGAATCTTTCCAGGCCCTACATCGTTCAGTCCCAGAGATATGGGGATCTCAGTGAGGCTCCGTGTCCCGATTGTTGATTTTACCCATTTCCAGTGGTTGAAAACCAAATGTTGGTCACTTGTATACAGCAAATACTTAGTTTATTTAAAAAACAATGTCTGAAGAATAAATAATGTTGAAGTTAGAATTGTATCTTGTTATTGTCTATCAAAATAATTGCATAGAACGTCAAGTGGTCAAGTTGAAGCACATTACCTTGCTCTCTGTAATCTAATCATAAGATTCTATATTTGAATCCGTTTCAGGGATGTTTGGAAGAAGGGATTTTGTTCATTGTAACAGCTTCTGAGAGTTTAAGCAAGCAGTATTGTAACATGTTTGAAACAAAGCCCACACCTCATAGGGAAGAGTGGTTGGAAGTGATGACAAAACTACATTTGGTTTTTGACAAATGAAAATGTGTAGGATAGTCATTTTTACTGAGATCTCTATTCACTGAGATCTCGATATCTCTCGATATTAAACCATACAGGGCCTTAAAAATGAAGATTCTAAAGGAAAAGTTTCTAAGGAACCAAAATAAAACCATATTAAGATATCTTTAATACTTCTTCAGTTACAGACATGCAAACTTTGGAGTAAAAACTTGAAAAGTGCAGTTTCCCCATTTTTGAATGGTCATCATTGGCACATAATGTAACAAAGATTGCTAAAGCCAACAGATTTTACTAATAGACCTACCAATCTCTATGTAAAAATAATAGGGCTGTGAATCTTTAGGTAAGCAGCAAATGGATTTGATTAATAATTCAAAGGTTTTCGATTCGACTCAAGAACGTTTTTTGCGAATTCAGAACGATTAGATTGGAGGCGATTCACAATAAAATTTAATGCGATTCAATTAACGATTCAATTCTGCATTCTTTAAGAGTATTCACAGGATTATTTAGAAGCTCCCCCTCAATTCTTTATATGCTTAGTCAGGGGCAAATTACACTGCAGCCTTTATGGTGTCAGAGAGTAAAGGGCAAAATAAAAAAAAAAAAAAAACAATTTTGTCTACTGTTAGATGTTAGTTTAATGATGCTATGGCATGACATATAAAATGTAGAAATTTCCCCTAGTGAAAAGTAATATATTTAAAATAGATTTATTTCAAAGTATAGTTAAAATCTCTTAACATATTTACTGATATCTCCCTTGAGACTTATTGATATAAAAATTATAATGAAACTTTATTTGGAGTACTACTTGTGCACAATGCACATTTCTTAATATTAAGCCTAAAATGTGTTTTAATGTCACTATTGCTGAGGATTGTATGATCTTTGAATAATAAAGTTTTTAAATGCAAGGTATTTACTTGCAATATTTCTACTTTAGCACAATCAAATATACTTCAGTTTATCTTTATTTGGACTTTGACACTACATTTCCAATTTAGCACACTTTATACCAGTTTAGTATAGGCTACTAAAAGTACAACTGCAAGGCATTTTTTATTAAGAACATAACATTTATGTGTAGTATACTTAGCATAAAACAGATTTATTTCAAATTCATTTTAGTATATTTATTTCTCACTAAGCCAAGATTTAAAAAGGCTTTAAAAGTAGGCTATCGTGTTAACTATTGTGTAGCATACTGTGAATGTGTAGGGTAACGTTTTATGTCACACCTTTGCATGATGTGAGCTTCTTTCTCTTATTTTCATAAAATAAAATGTTAAAGGAACACTCCACTTTTTTTTTAAATAGGCTAATTTTCCAACTCCCTTAGAGTTATACAGATGTGTTTTACCGTTTTTGAATCCATTCAGCCGATCGCCTGGTCTGGCGGTAGCACTTTTAGCATAGCTTAGCATAAATCATTGAATCCGATTAGACCATTAGCATCTCACTATAAAATGACTAAAGAGTTTCGATATTTTTCCTATTTAAAACTTGACTCTTCTGTAGTTGCATCGTGTACTAAGACTGGCGGAAAATGAAAAGTTGCAATTTTCTAGGTCGATATGGCTAGGAACTATACTCTCATTCTGGCGTAATAATCAAGGAATTTTGCTGCCGTACCATGGGTGCAGCAGGCGCAATGATATTACACAGCCGTCAACTTTGCCGGCTGCAACTCTGCATCTACACAAACTTAGTGCCAGTCACTTTCTGGTGCTGCCTAATATCATCAGGAATGAGAGTATAGTATAACAGCTCAGGTAATGTCAATGGTATGACTGAGCCACTGAAAAACTACCGAAAAGTAAAACTACTTTACTCTAGCAGTACTGGTCACGAGTAGTAAGGAGAAATCACACATTGGCAGCTCAAAAAATGTGTCGGTGAAGGCGCATGCACAATCCTGTCACAGGCAGTAAATGGAGCGTGTGAAGGAGAGATGTGAGGGAACAAGGTCTCTATTAATTCGTGCTTAAAGTAATTTAATGTATATATATTTTAAAGTGCTGAATCGCTATAGAAATCGCGATTCATTCGATTCTTGGTGTTTTAAATCGATTACTGGCTGAAATCAACGATTCATGATTCAAAAATCCACATTTCAAGATCAATGCATATGCATCGTTAGGTTTTGTAATCGATGCCTTGAGAAAACGAGTGATTGTGACACCCCTAAAAAATAACATTATGATGCTGCCATCTTTCTGAAGTCATTTTAACCCCCTGTAACTTGAATCTGAATCTCAGGTGAAATAGTGGATTACTTAGTAAATATTCATTCATGTTACTATACATGTTTATCTTTCTTCAAAAAAAATATTAGCAAAATCAAAAATTTGAGCCAGGGACCTCTGGTTGAGTTCACACAAAATGACCCACATTGCAAAACAGCGACAAAGCCACAAAAAACACTGATCATGTGACCCACAGGTGCATCGAGGCATTAAAGGAGTTGTGAGAGACGTTGATGGGAATCTTCTAGCAAATGCCACGGTGTCAGTGGAGGGAATCAAACATGACGTCAGAACAGGTAACAGACATTTTGTCCTTTTATCAGGTCTTTGTGGACTAATTTATATTGAAGCCTGTTTTTGTCTTGCAATTTTGAATTTATACCTCACAATTTTGAATTTTAAATTGCGAGTTCAATTTTTTTTTCTTAAAGCTGTCACTGGCGATTACTGGCGTCTTCTCAACCCAGGCGAGTATCGCGTTACTGCAAGAGCTGATGGTTATTCATCTCAGACTCGTCTTTGCATTGTGGGATATGATGCCAATGCGACGCCCTGCAGCTTCACTCTGACCAAATCCAACTGGGCTCGTATTCAGCAAATCTTGGCCCAGCGCAGAAAAAGGCCAAGACTGGGTACCAACACCCCCGTAAACACCAAAAACCACGTCAGCGTGGAGAGCGCAGGGGCCGCTGCAGGCCCCCAGAACGAACGTCTGCGGCGTCTGCGAATAATGCGCATGCGGAAGCTGCGAATGCAGAAGATGAAAGCCAGCATGACCACAGAGACGACGGCAACGACAACCACACTTCCACCCACCACAACACCAAGGTCAACTTCAGACACCTGGTTTGACGCGTGGTTTGAAGTGGACAGTGCATCCACTCAGGAATATAACATTGAGCACAGAATAGATGAAGATTAGAGAAGGATTGTATGGAAATGTGTGGAGTATTGCCCTCTTTAAGCTTTAAGCGGTCAGGCTCTTACGTTACAGGTCACGCTCTCTGTGGAACAGAGTATGAAAGACAGAAATATCATTCTTATTTAATTCAGGGGGTCTTATGTGAATAGTCAGGAGAATGAGGTATTACTATTGAATGATGGCAAAAGAATGTGCTGTTTCTAAGCTGTCCTCAAATTATGTGCTTGTGTACACAAATATTATAATGTGCACATGTTTTCTAATAAAAGCTCTAAATGTCGTTGTGTTATTGAATTTTAATAAACCAATATGTATAAATGAATAAATGAAACGAAGTGTACATGCATAGTTTGTAAAATAAAATAAAATAAAACAATTAGCAATTAGTATTGTATAATGTTAATTTCCCTGTAAGAACTACCTAAACTGCTTTATTATTTGGTTTTAGTGGGAGCCTTTTGTAGACAGTCAGGCTGGGAAACAGGAAGAGAGGTTTATTTGTGGATGATATAAATTTAGTAAATTAAAACATAAAAACATTTACATGCATTTGTTTTGCCAATGTTGTAAGGGGCCTTTCTTTCTGTTTTAAATATGTTTTCTTAGAATTGTTTGACTACTCAAAAAAGAAGATATGAAAATCTAACTTACTTTGTGTTTTCTGCTAGCTAAATTTCACATACACAAACATTTACTGGTTCTAAACCTCTCTTTTCTTTATTAAAAATTGATCTAGACAAGTATATGGAAATTCTGAAATGAATCATGATTCGCGATTCCGCTCTGAAGCATCGATCTGAATCAAATGATTTGCGATTCGCGCTCCGATCGAAGTTCCGATCTAAATCAAATGATTCGCGATTCCGCTCCGAAACATCGATCTGAATCAAATGATTCGCGGTTCCGCTCCGAAGTTCTGATCTGAATCAAATGATTCACGATATGCAGATGTGCCCCGAAGTTCCATTCTGAATAAAATGATTCGCGATACGCGATCCAATTTAAGCGCTTCGAAACAGTAGTGAATCATTTTGCGACTCAATGCCTGCAGAGTTTTGAAAAGCTCCCATCGAAAAGCTCCGAAGTTTTCCCATCACTTTGTGCTTTGTAAAATCATTACAATATATGGATTGTTTTTAGTGGGAGCACTGTGTAGACGTCACGCTAGGAAAGAAGAAAATCTGAGGCCGATTTTAATATATACATTAAATTAGTTGATTTACCTATTTATTTTAACCTTTTTGGTTTATTGCTAAATGTACAAATATTAAAGAATATACATGAATTAGATTTTTGTACATATTTTAATATAATATACAATGCAAAATATTATAACAGTATTATTATATAATACTATTATTAATATAACAAAATTATATAAAGTAATATATGAACTTAATATACTTGGGTGTAATGCAAAACTTACTTTCTGCCTACGGCACTCAATCAAGTTCGTGTTTTGGCCCTTTGTAGTAAAAGGTTTGGGCACCTCTGTAGAGACTTTAGTTTTGCGCAAATAATAGGGACTTTTATTTGTCCGCTTTTATGACGACGGAAGACTTTTGTTTTGCGCACGTCAGCTCCTAAGGGTGTGCATGAACGACTTTTATTTTGAAATGCCGCTTTCTGCCAGCTAGCAAGTTTCTGAAAAAACCCTCGAATAGTTGTGAGCTGATTAAATACCTTCAGTAAACCTGGACTATCCTGAATGCTAGTGATATTATAATCCATAATACAAATAATAATCATATTTAATTCAATAATAGCACTCCAGAGACACCGCTGTCAGTTTAGACGAATAAAAGTTGTTCTGATCTGTTTAGATTAGCTGTTAGCGGATTAGCTTCAGTCTTGGCTGTTTTACACACAGCAGGTAAGAATGACAATTCATTAAGTATGTATACAATGTTACATTTCACATTATTGAACCTGCTTAAGAAAGATTAAGATTAAGAACGATTATTCTGTCGATCGGGGTATTTCAGAGCTAGCACGACTGCTAAGCAGCTGTTAGTCATCAGCCTGTTGAACTGTATTGAATCATTGTGACATCTGAACATCCTCTTTATAAACCTTTCGATAATCTTATTCGACGCTTCCTTGTTTTGGTACCCTTTTCAGAGGCTCTACATTTCGGCTCTGTTATATAGAGAAGGGTTATATATGGGTGTGGTGTAGTAGATATGGGCTGGTAACTAAAAGGTTGTTGGTTCAAACCCCATGAACCATTGTGTCGTGTTAAGCAAAACTCCAGAAGAATCTATTTGTATCTTAGGATCTAAGATGCTGTCTTAACTACAGTCTTGTCTTGTGTTTGTTGAAATGGCCATATTTAAATATAATCACAGCTTCTTTAAATAATAAATCAAACAATAAAGTACTAAGGTTGATTAGAATCGCTCAGGATTAAAATGATCTGCTAAATATGAATCATCAATCAATAAAAACAGTTCTGAATTATTTATCAATAATAGAAACTTTGATGATTCAATGCAATAAATAATGTCATTTTGTCACTGCATGTCCTAAACAGAAACACCATGAAACTCTACAGTCTTAGCGTCTTGCATAAAGGCTCAACGAAAGCCAACCTGCTGAAAGCAGCGTATGATCTGTCATCATTCAGTTTCTTCCAGAGATCCAGGTATGGTATCTAGAGTGCTTTCTGCATATCTCGTTATATGCTTTTATTAAGCTACTAAACTCTTTTAAATGGCCAACAAAACTGCTATCATTGCAGCTGACTGTGAACTGTTTTTGTTTTGCAGTGTACAGGAGTTTATGACGTTCACCAGCGCTCTGATTGTTGAGCGTTCAGCATTAGGAAGCCGTGCGTCTGTCAAAGAGCAAGGTCAGTGATAACATTATCAAGATGAAGTCTTATTAAATGTTTGGCACTGGCCTGATTATAGCTGTTGGGTTTAATTATAGCTAGCTCAGGATGAAGGAATAGTTATTAGGTTTACCGTGTAATTAAAGCACCAAACTGATCAGCTGAGCTACTGAGAGCCACAAAATCAGTTTTAGAGTTATTCAGAAATGCATTGCCTTAATAAGTACTACTAAAAATAGTACTTATTATGGGAATAATGTATTTAAGAATTTGCTTTGAACTGAATGTAATGTTTTCCGATAATTTAAATTAAATTGCATTGAAATGAAAGTGTATTATAGTTCAAATTTAGTTGAACTTTTTGCCCACTTGAGACTTGCGTTCATTTTTATATGAAATTTCATAATTAATTTCATTAATTTCATAATTACTTCTATTGTTTTTGAAATACGGTTAAAAGTGTACTGCGACAGTGTTATTTTAGTTATTTTTAGTTTATTTAAGTGTTATTTTTTTTAAATGTGATTTTATGACTTAAGATCATAGTCATGAAAGTGTACGTAATTGTTTGTTTGTGTGTTTTTTTTTTCTCCTCTAGAGTACTTGTGCCATGTGTACGTACGGAATGACAATCTCGGTGGTGTTGTGATCGCAGACAATGAATATCCCTCCAGAGTCTGTTTCACTTTACTGGATAAGGTTCGTCATGTTGTCTATCATCTATCTATCTGAGATATTGCATGGTTTTAAAACGATGGCTTTTAAAACAATTTCAATCTTAAAAATACTTAAAACCTTCAAATTTTTTAAAATCCTTAAAACTTCACATTTTTACAACTACTTTGATCTTAAATATTTAAATCCTTTAAATGTCAAGCTTTTTAAACTAGTTCAGTCTTAAAAAAATAGTTAAATCTTTCAACTTCAAGCTTCTAAACTAGTTCAATTTAAAAACTACGTATCCTTAAAACTTCAAGCTTTTTAAATTTTTTATAAAAGCTTTTTTTATTTATTTGTTTTTAAATGAATTTAGCAAATTTAAATTAATTTTTGGACTGTGTAAATGGAAATGGAAAAAATGTAAGTGTTAAAATAAATAGTAAATATAATGAAATATTTTGAAAATAATGAATTTCCAGGATTTCTTTATTGGTTAGATATGACCATTTTCTTTCTTATGTTTTTGTGGTTGTCTGTAGGTGCTGGATGAGTTCTCAAGACAGGTGAGCAGTATAGACTGGCCTTCTGGTTCTCCGGCAACCATTCAGTACACAGCACTGGACAGCTATCTGGCCAAATACCAGGCGAGTTATGCTCACTACTAGTGAAACTGCAAGAAAAGCCATGTATTGGAATGTCAGCGTTGTTATTCAACAGTTTTAAGGGCATTTGCTTAGTAAACACAACACTTTTTGTCACCCATAACAGTTTCAGTATTTCCTGTTTTACAGAATCCGCGTGAGGCTGACGCTATGACCAAAGTGCAAGCAGAACTGGACGAAACCAAAATTATTTTGGTGAGCAAATAATGATGTGAACTATTGTGTATTAAAATTTTTTGATTGTCACAATCATCTGTTTCACCAACACTGAAATTCATTATGTAGTATGTGTAAGTGTGCTGTTATTGTTCACATAGAAGAGTTTGTTTGTCTGTAATGCATTGGCATTTGTGTTTAATTTAATTTGTGTTTCTCCAGCACAACACAATGGAGTCACTGCTGGAGAGAGGAGAGAAGCTGGATGATTTAGTTCAGAAATCTGAGCATCTGGGAAACCAATCAAAAGCTTTTTATAAAACGGTCAGTACTTTACATGCATATAAAACACAGCAACAGAACGTGCATAAATTTATTATTATGTCAATACTGTTAGACGTTTGAAAGCTTCATTAGTGGTGGTTTCTAAAACAATAACTCTCATTATCGCTCATACTTGTAGTTAGTGATCTGAGGAAATTTCTGAAACCAAGTATTAAACCTAGAAACCATCTTAAGGCGAGACACCTCAGATAAATAGAATGCAAAATTTAACTAGTAGATATCACCATACTTACACAATTTTTGCATTATGTTTAAAGATGGAAATGTGGCATTATCTAATTCAAATGCACTATTTGTATATGTTTCCAGAAAATAAATCTGAACATTGAATAAAGCCAGGTTCAAAATTCTTGTTTGATTTTGTTGATATATTAGAGTTAAATGTTTTTGCTGAGGGGATTTTGGATTTATCTTTTCATCAGAAAATACTGTCAACAGCCAGTGTTTTTAGGAATAAAATGTTAATTATATAAATGTCAATAAATTAGTGTGAATGATATATGAACAAATCCCTCTATAAAAACATTCAGAATATAGATAAGAATTAAAATGTAAAATTGGGTTTATGTAAGTACTACTGAAGTGAAGAAAAAACTTATTTAGCAAAAGCATCCTTTAAAGATATGTATTGTAATTGAAATCTGCAGATGCAAACAGATAAAGTCAGATTCAAAATTCTTGTTTTATTTTGTTGACATATTAGAGTTAAATGTTTTTAAAGTGGGGATTTTGGATTTCTCCTTTCATCACTCCATAAATCAGAAAATACTGCCATCAGCCAGTAAAACCTATTTTCAACATGTTTTAGGAATAAAATGTTATATAAATCAGTGTGAATGATATATGAACAAATCCCTCTTTAACATTTAAAATATAGATAAGAATAAAACTGTAAAATTTGGTTTATGTAAGTACTACTGAAGTGAAGAAAAAAATAATTTAGCAAAAACATCCTTTAAAGATATGTATTGAGATTGAAATCTACAGATGCAAATAGATTAAGTCAGATTCAAAATTCTTGTTTTATTTTGTTGCCATATTAGTTTTTTATAGAAGGAATTTTGCATTTCTCTTTTTATCACTATAGAAATCAGAAAATACTGTCAACAGCCAGAAAAAAATACCTTTTCACTATGTTTTTAGGAATAAAATGTTATATAAATCAGTGTGAATGATATGTGCACAAATCCTTCTATAAAACATTCAGAATATTGCTAAGAATAAAACTGTAAGATTTGGTTTATGTAAGTACTACCGAAATGAAGAAAAAACGAATTTTGTGAAAACATCCTTTAAAGATACGTATTAAGATTTAATTCTACAGATGCAAATAGATAAAGTCAGATTCAAAATTTTTATTTTATTTTATTGCCATATTAGTTTTTTTTTATGGAAGTGATTTTGGGTTTCTCTTTTCATCACTATATAAATTTGACAATAATGTGAAAGGCCAGAAAAAAAATATATTTTCACCATGTTTTTATGAATAAAATGTTATATAAATCAGTGTGAATGATAAATGAACAAATCCCTCTATTTTCCAAAAACATCCTTTAAAGATATATGATCTCGAAAAATGTAAATGGATAAAGTCAGGTTCAAAATTCTTGTTTTATTTTGTTGGTGTATTAGAGTTAAAGGTTTTTTACAGAAGGGATTTTGGATTTCTCTTTTTATCACTATATAAATCAGAAAATACTGTCAACAACTAGAAGAATACATTTTGACCATGTTTTAGGAATAATATGATATATGAACAATCCCCTCTATAAAAACCTTTAGAATATAGATATGAATAAAAATGTAAAATTTGGTGTAAGTATGTACTGCTGAGGCTAAGATAAAAACTCATTTTTTAAAAACATGTATTTTAATCTAAATCAACAGACGTAAATAGATAAAGTGCAACAATAAAAACATTGTGAATGATATATGAACAAACCCCTCTACAAAAACGTTCAGAATAACGATATGAATAAAACTGTAAAATTTGGTGTTTATAAGTACTACTAAAGTGGAGAAAAAGCTCATCAAAAAACAGCATGTACTATAATTGAAATCTACAGACACAAGATAAAGTTTAATAAAACAAATACTAAATGTGTATTTTGGATGTTTTCTTTTGACAAGTCTGAAATAACGTGTTTTGAAAAGTCAAATAGCCCAAAATCTCAAAACTGACCAGTGCCTACTGAGAAAGTTGCCAGTGTGAACACGCAACCGCTCACATTTTCTCTAGAAAATCTGATGTAACGTCGATGTTTTTTTTATGTTCTAGGCACGCAAGCAGAACTCATGCTGTGAGATCATGTGATTGCGATGAAGTCTCTGATTGGACTGGACTCTTCGGCCACCTCTCCTCTCTGGTTTTCTATTTTCCCCCTCTCTTTTTCTCTGTCCTGGTGTGGGCTGCTTTTATCACGCAGCAGTCATAGCGAATACACGAGAGGGCCGATCCAACAGTATACAATAACGGGCTCAGAGGGGGCTGATTTCCCACGATGCACCACACTTACTCTGCCATCGGTTTTTATGTTGTGCGAGAACTTCATTTTCTTCTTGGCGGTTCCTCAGGGTCTGGCACAAGCTCAAAACAGATCCGTATAAAAGCATAGAGGGGCTCGAGTCAAACGTCCCCGCTGTGCCTTACTTTAGATGAAGGTGTGTTGATATCAGACTGTTGAATTAGCCTTATCAACGGAGGATATGCGAGTGAAAATGCTGCAATCTCTGTATTTAGTCTCATATTCGGCTTTGACAGTTTTGAAGCGCCTTGTAGAGTGAAGATGTAGCGTGAATTCTTTTTAAATGTGAAAACAGTAAATGATGTGTTAAATATTGACGTGTTCGGATTCTCAATATTGTGTATAAGTGACTGACCAAATTAAATGTCGCAGAGTCTGTTTGTGTACAATTCTAATGCTGTTTTTCTCTTGGAAATGTAAATAAATTACTGAATCATATTGGCTTTGGTCCCTGCGTCACACATTTTTATTGCAGTTCGGTTTTTAATACTTAAGAAACATTCCTGCAATATGTTCATTTGGTGGTTGGTGGTTGATAATGAACATGTGTTGTGATATTTGAGAGTAATAATAAAGCCTTAAAGTGTGGTTTAGTGTGAAATCAGCCCCCTTGATCCTCGTGCGACGGTAAACGCGGTTGTGAGTGTAAATCTGTGCCGTGTTAGTGATTGTGTTTGGTCACATGACTCTCGCTGGATCTCTCAAATGCTGTATCCAATCTAATGACGCTTTGCTGCTAACAGCCTGAAGGCTCGACTCTCGAGTCCTGGTTTCAAGTTAATGTGCTTTTTCTCTTTCTGTCAAGCTTAAATATACATGCACAAACGGTTGGGTAAAACCAGCAGTATCTGGGTGAACCTGTCAAGAACATGTCCAGGTCTTATTTCACATCAAAATTTAGAATTGCATATTTGAGACCATTTATGTTTTTTGCCAATTAAGAACAAGCTACATTCTTTCAACAATAATTGAATAGTAGGATTTTTTTTTTTCAAAGTTTTTTGACAATTAAGAACAATTTCCTTGCAATTTGTGAGATTATTGACAATGAATTGTCATGAGAATTAAATGTTCTTATTTGCAAAAAAAAAAAAAAAAAAGTGGATGTGTTCTTTAAACAATAATTAAATAGCAGGATTTGTAAATATTTTTTGTTTTTGTAAATCTCATAATTAGGACCATTTATATTTTTAGCATTTTGACGATTAAGAACAATTTTGCCCACATTTCCCCAAATATTAATGACATTTTCTCACTGAATTATCATGAGAATTAAATGTTCTTATTTGTAAAAATAAATAAATAAATAAAAAGTACAAATTAAAAATAGCTGTGTTTTTTCAACAATAATTGAATAGTAGGATTTTTTATCACACACACACACACACACACACACACATATATATAGTTTTTTTTTTTAATTTTAAATTATGTATATAAATTTGTTTTTTGACAATTAAGAACAATTTCCTTGCAATTTGTGCTATTATTGACAAAGAATTGTCATGAGAATTAAATGTTCTTATTTGTAAAAAAAAGTTAATGCGTTCTTTAAGCAATAATTAAATAGCTTAAATAAATTTGAAAACATTTTTAAATTCTTTTATGTTTTTGTAAATCTCACAATTAAGACCATTTATATTTTTAGTATTTTGATGATTAAGAACAATTTTGCCCAAATTTGTGATATTAATAACATTTTCTCACTGAATTATCATGAGAATTAAATGTTATTTGTAAAAATAAATAAATAAAAATGAAAAATAAGTTGCATTCTTTCAACAATAATTGAATAGTAGGATTTTTTCAAATTTTAAATGATATATATGTGTGTGTGTGTGTGTGTATATATATATATATATATATATATATATATATTCATTGTTATGTTTGTGTAAATCTCATAATTAGTACCATTTATATTTTTAGCATTTTGACGATTAAGAACAATTTTGCCCAAATGTATAAAAAAGTTGCATTCTTTCAACAATATATATATATATATATTTTAAATATCATAATTAGGACCAACTATATTTAATTGTTGTTACTGAATTATTAATGAGAATTAAATGTTGTTTTTATTTTGGCACTTTGACAATTGACAATTTTACTTCATCTTCCTACAATCGTCATAATGCAAAAAAAAAAAACTAAAAACACTAACATACTGGAAAAATATGTAAACTGTAAAGTGCTTAATACACTATGATATTTATTATACTGCCTTTTACCGTAATGTATTACACAGTTATGAATAATAGGAATTTAAGAAAACAATTTAAAAGTCTGGAAAATGTCTTACTATGAGAATTTGGGGGTAAAATGTGCTTAATTGTCATGAAAATAATGTCAAAATTTTGTCTTAAAATATGCTTTAGAATTTACTTTTTTAAGGTGAAATATGACCCAGACATGTATTTTTTCTGGGATTCACTCCTCTTGTCTGTCCCAGCCGCCACTAGAGGAGCATTTTGTATGACTGATGTGTTAAACTGGAGAAGCTGCACATCTTAAACTCATCACTATGACATGTTCAAACACTAATGTTGTGCTTTTTATACGTCCGTAGAGGTGGATTGAGAGTGTCGTGTGTGTAGATGTTTCTGTTCATTTGAGGTTTTTCAGCACAGGAAACATGACAGTGTTATATTCGTATCTAAAAGAGTGTGTGTTCGATCTGTGTACTTCTATCTGCCCTCAGCAATGTACAAGTTACACTTCACATGTACGATTAACTAACTAACCAACTGCTGATGTAGTGTGAGACCGTTTGAGGTGCCTTTTTCTGGTAATTGCCAAATCATTGCCGGCTCGTTTTAGAAGAACACAAGTGGGCAGTAATGTTTCAGACTAGTTGTTCCCCATAACATACTCATCAATTGTACTACAATTTAATATGTTGACTAATAAATATTTGGCAGTAACAAATCATGTCTTTCATTGGTTTTTAACCGATAACCTGCGCCATAACTTGTCATGTGACCAAATGAGTAGTTGATGTTGAAGTCGGATTACAACTGCAGAATCTGTTTGTGCATTTCTCCATTTTATACAGGTATAAAAGCAATTTGTTAAAAGGTTTATATTAGCTGATGAACTTTTCAGCTGTTAATATGAATAAAAATGAATCTAATGAAACACATCCAAGCCATATTTCATCGCAAAATCAAAAGAGAATAGGACATATTTTTAAGCATTTTTTGAACTTTAAGTTGTTTTTTGTATTATTTTCATCACATTTTTTCTGCCTGAAGTTTCATGAGTTAAATGGTCTCATTTTAAAAAAATTCTTAAACAAATAATTTTGCATTTTGACAACTGATGTAGTGAAAAAAAATACATTTTAAAGTGTTATTACGCAGATTTAAATTAAAAGTAAAAATATGACAGTATTTTATTAAGCTTATTTTAAAAGATTTTTTTTTTCATATTTTAATTTTTTCCCTGAATTCTTGTAAAAAAAATGTATATATATATATATATATATATATATATATATATATATATTTATTTTTTAAATAATAATAACATTTGGATGCATTCTTTTGACAATAATTAAATTAATGAAATTATATAATTATATATTATTATAATCATTTTTTAAAAATTGAATTTCTTATTATTTGTGCAATTTTCTGTTCTAAATCAGCTGAAAACATGTTGTTGCACCAAACCTTTATAAACAAAAATCAGATCACAAGACACTTTATGAAGTACAGTGTTAGTATTAATGAAACATACAATATTACATGTTCAATATTCATCAAAATCATTTCATACATGCACTGGGACAAGAATCCTCATGCATGTCTGATTCTGATGGACTTTATAATCTCGACCGTGTCGTTCAGGATGACAGTCACAGTTCAAAGTGTCCAGACGATGAGTTACGTCAAGATTTCCTCAACATCCCAATCCAAGCCCAATATCTCTCAGGCTCTTTTGCCCTTAGGATTTTCCAGCCTTCTTGTCACGCTTCTTCTTTGTGTAGCGAAAACTCTTCAGTGGATTTTTGCCTCTGAAATTCTTCTGCAAACGCAACACAAATAAAAACAGCATTGATTTATTAAGCGCCATTAGAGGATCTGTTTTTACGTACAATTCAAGTTGTTTCAACTATCTAACAAGGTTATTACCACTAACTAAAACTAATATATATAATATATGAAGAGTTCAGATGCAAAAGCCTCTAAATCCATCTGACTTTTTTCTTTAAAATGAGCATTTCTTTCTGGCTACTTTGTATAGGTTTCAATGTAAGTACCGGTACTTCTGATTGGGCTGAAGCTGGAATTTAGCGAGTTTGAAGTAAAAGTATTTGATGGACGTATACTATGTTATTATGTCATGTAGCCGCCAAGACAACAATTTTTCATCTTTGTTAAGTTTAAATTAAAGTACTAAAATAATCAACAAAACAACATTAAAAAAAAAAAAAAAAAAAAGACTCAAAAACACAAAATTACAAAAACTTCAAAATGAAATTAAAAACAGAAAATATTTTTAAAAAGTCTAGTTAGAAATAATAATAATAAAAAAAATAATAAAAATAAGAGTACATCAATACTAAAATTGCACAGCTGCCCAACTCTGTCATTATTATATCAATATGTAGATAAAATAATTAGGAAAAATTAAACTTATTTTGTTATTTTAAATTGTTAAAGTAATTTAACAATTTATATTCTCATCTTAAACCTAGTTAAGATAAATCTCAATTAAAACTGTAAAATAAAAACATTAAAAATATTTTTTGTTAATTAAAATTAAGATAAAAAAAGTTGCAATAAAAAATCTTAATTGAAATTTCAAAATGAAATATATATATATATATGAAGAGTTCAGATGCAAAACCAGATAAATCCATCTGACGTCTTTCTTTAAAAAATGCATTTTTATCAGGCTCAGATGTATAGGTTTCTATGTAAGTACCGGTACTTCTGATTGGGCTGAGGCTGGTATTTTAGCGAGTTTGAAGAAAAAGTATTTGATGGACGTATAATATGTGTTGAGAGCATTCACTCAATATCATTATCTCATTTTTGACCGAGATGGCTTTTAGCTGGTTTTGCATCTGAATTCTTCATATATAACGCGATAAACACCTTTTTTTTTTTTGTTAACAAAATTGAGTTCTTGCCAAAATCAGTATAGAATCTGGTCGGTATTGAAAAGGCAATTTTTAATTTTACGCAAAATGTGATATCCGTTATGCTATTCTGTCATGTTTTCTCCCTATCTTTCAAACCGCGAGAAACGCCAGTCTCCTTTCTCTGCGGAATGTGATACATCCACTCAGCCAATCAAGGCGCATTATTTCACGTATAGTAAACAGTAAAGGCGGCGCTTTGAAAACACCCCACATCCTAGTTTTCAGCATTGAGTAATGTATCACAGACACATTTGACGAATCCTTTCATAAACTAAGTATAGAGAGAGTGTAATTAAGAGATTCATTGTGCAGACAGTGTAGAGAGCTTTGTTGCTTATAAAGGAACTTTGTGAGATTGATTAACTAATATGAGTGACAGCTTTTAAGGTTTTTTTAAGGAAGTTTGTAGATGAGATACTGATTTAATACAACAGTTTAATAAACAAGAAGTTATTATTAGGTGACTAACATTGTCTGACTATAACACTACTGCCTGATTTTGCTCTATTTCGTCGAAATAATGTCACAACTGAGCCGCTGCACCTCCCTATTCAAACACAGCTGTGTTTCCTTTATGAATGAATGTGCATTTTTAAACAGATCTAGTGAGTCAATGAATCAATTACCCATTCATAAAGACAGTCACTTGCTTTATTCCTGAATGAATCAGCCGTTCGAACGAATCAAATGAATGATATGATTCAGTAATTAAAGCCGTCACCTACTGGCAGTTTTAGTTTAATTTTTAAAGTATCTTCTTTTCTGTTATTTAAATCAAATATTTCTATCTTCAAAATTTTATACTTAAAACATTCATCTCAACATGAATATATGAATTTGATTGCACTCATGCCACCTCTGAGCCTCATTAAACATAAAAATACACCTACAAACCACTTTTGTGTTCTTCTGTGCCACCTCTGTAGTACAAATTCATTTTGTTAATACTTATTTCATTTGATTGGCAACTTATTCTGTTGTTTTAATTAGAGATTTTAAAAAGCTTAATCAAATATATACATTTTTTAAATTTGACATAAAAGATGACATACTTTTAATAAAGTTAAAAAATGCCATTGCAAAGGTAAAAACAAAATTCTCCTCTAATTCACTTTAAGGAGTCAAATATCACCTCGTAATGGGAAGGCTAATTTTTGATCAGATTTTCTGATTATTGATTAGAAGGTGCTCCTAAAATTTTGACTGTGACTTAGGAGCACAAATAGTGGTTTTCATCTTGCCACTTTCTTGGTAAAAAAATAAAAAATATATATTTTTACTCAAAATTAATTTATAGCGTTTTGGAGCCAAGCTCTTCACATATATATGTATATAGATATATAGATATAATATAAAAATATAAAAAAATATAAAATAAATATAAATATAAAAATATAAACCAGCCAATAGATAAATAAATAAATAAATAAATAAATAATTAAGGGCTGGTAAGCAATTAAAATTTTAAATCTAATTAATTACATGATGTGGAGATTAATTTATCTAATTAATTGCACATCAAATTTGACTGAAATATTACTCCTAAAAGATAATTTAAAGTCATTGTTGTGTAAAGCATCAAACTGACATTACAAAAAGTAGCTTCAGCAAGAAATATTTTGTTTGATTTGACATAAAATGTATTACATATACTCTTTCGGACCATGAGGGTGAGTAAATGATGACATAATTGTCATTTTTGGGTGGGTGAACTATACCCTTAATAATTTATTTTCTTAATTTTATTAGCCTAGTATTACTATGTATTACTATTATTTTACTATTACTGTTTCATATAAATATGAAATAATTTCTTTAATGAAATGATACTTTAAATAATAAACCAGTAGGTGGTGGTAATTTGTCTTAATGATTAAGTCATCGAGTCATTTATTCATTCAATTCATTCAAACGGCTGATTCATTCAGAAGTGAAGTAAATGGTTCTATATGAATCGTCCATTGAATCATTGGGCTTGTTCGCCTTGAAGTGGATCATCACCACCAGACCGTTCGGTGAGTGACATCAAAGTACCACAAGAGCTATAGAGAGCAGACGACGTCATACACCGATCGATCTGTTAACACAATTAAGCCCAATCAAACTGTTCAGGTAAATGAAGGATCTGTATTCTCACCTTAAAGCTGCTCAGCATCACACCGCCTGCTTTATTCTTCTTTTTCTTTCGTCGTTTCAAAGGATTGACAAGACTTTTTAGCGTCGTTGGGACTGAAACAGACATGAAAATGTGTTTTCACAATCTATTTGTCTGTGTCACATATACAGATCAATATAAAGGCAGCGAGTCCTTACTCAGATAATCAGGCACGTTTTTCAGGTGAGGTTTGATGACGGCGGGATGAAGGTCTTTGTCGTGTCGTAGCAGCTGCAGGTCTCTGGGATTGTCTTCAAAGTACATCTGTCACACATAAAATCAATTACACCAATCATTCGACATGAGATGAAATGGTTAAATTGACCCGTGTTTAGATCACAAACCTTGAGTTTCTCTGAATTGAGCAGCTCTTGTTTGATCTCCTTCAGTCTGGCTTCCTTCACTGCCTGCTTAGTCACTGATCTCATGGCATCCTGGGTGAATTAAAGCACAAAAGAGATTGTTTAGATGAGCCAAAACAAAAAACAGAGCTCCAGTGCTGTGTGATGACACAGACATACCCGACATCTGTATCTGAATCCCTCGATTTCATCCATTTTGAACCCGTACGGCTTCAAAACACTGTCATGTGTGTTGTCTGAAAACAGATGAGGAATGCATTTGCTTGTGAAAGAAATATTCAAATGTCTTGAAACAACATTCTTTTTTGTAAACATTTGCAAAAAGTGAAAAAAAGAAGATAAATAAATATAAATATACATAATCAAAGGGTCCATATTCTACACAATACTAGCATATTCTTCAAATTATCATCAAATTTTTTAATGTTAGTTCATAATATTAGGTTTGTAGCAACACATAAAGGCATAATTTAGTTTTCTGTGACTATTTTTAAATAAATATCCTCTGAAATCTGTGATTTTACCTCCAGTAAGAGCGTTTTCAACCTCTGTGAGCATGGGAATTTCTGTATGCGATATGAAGGACAGCGCGGTGCCGGAATTATCCGCACGAGCCGTTCTAAAGAAAAGCAGGAAAAATTGTTGTTGTTAACTAAAATTATAATAAATATTGATTAGAAATCATTTTTCATTAACTGAAATAAAACTGAAATTAATGTAGATATAAAAATAAATATATAAATATAATAGAAAATATTAATATTGGATGAAAAACTTTATTTTAAATGAAATTTTGAAATAAAATGTTTAAGCACTAAAATTACAAAAAATGAAAAATATAAATTTAAGGCTAATATAAATAAATAAAAACTGAAAATATAAAATATAAAAAAATTATACAATTAAGCTCTATGAACCAATATTTCATCAATATGTAGATAAACAGTGGAAAAAGTAAATGAACAATTTAAAGTACTAAAACTAAAATAAATTAAAGCTAAATAGAAATATATCTAAAAAACAAAGACTGATAAAATGACAAAAAGCACACAAAATTGTTAAAAGTTCAGCTTAACCCTCAAAGTATTTGCAATTGACCTGGAAGAGATAAATAAAAATGTCTAAAAACTGCACTTTTTTCATCCGAAACTGAAAATGTATGCAAGTAAAATTAATTTATTTTGTTATATATATTTTTTGGTTAATGGCCCAAATCTTTACATTAAAAAAGAAGATATAAATAAATCAGAGATAAATAAGAATTTCTAAAAACTGAACTTTTTTCATCTGAAAGTAAATATGTATACAAGTAAAATTAATTTATTTTGTTATATATTTTTTTAGTTAATGCACCAAAACTTTACATTAAAAAAATCAGATATGAATAAATCAGAGATAAATAAAAATTTCTAAAAACTGCATTTTTTTTTTTTCACCCAAAAGTGAATATTTATGCAAGTTAAATTAATTTATTTTTGTTTGAAAACTTTTCTGACTTTTATTCATGTTGTTTTGTTAGAAATAATTATGTAGGTTTCATAAATTTGGTCTCTTTTTGAACAATCATGAGTTGTAAGTCAATTAAATTCAATTCAATTCCATTCATTCCATTGGAGTTAATACTGGTAATTTTCAAATTATATTTTCTTTTCATACAATCATATATTCAAATAAGATTTCTCAACACTTTTGAAAAAAATATATACATATTTTGCATCATAGATTTTATGGTGTGGTTCATGCACACTTTTAAATTTCAAAGAATTTCTTTTTTTTTTTTTTGAAACAAAAAGGGGTAAATGCAGTAATAACATGTTAACATTCAAAACTCTGAAATTATTTCACATTCACTCATTAATAAGTTGCTGATCAAATGCAATATGGTTTTGTTTATAAAATATAAAGTTATGATTGTTTTAAAAAAAAAACAACAATTCTTTGGGTCCAAAATGTGAAAATCATAAAGAGATTCTGAACACATTATGAAGGTTAAAACTGAAATGAAAACTGAAAATAAAAGCCACATCGAAATATAAAGAAATACTACAACACTATATAAATATGCAAACATAATAATATAAATATATAAGATATATATAAATATAAAATAATTCTCCGCACCTGCCGACGCGGTGGATGTAGGACTCGACTGAAGTGGGAAAATCAAAGTTGATCACATTAGACACGTTGTGGAAGTCGATTCCTCTGGAAACGCCATATTCCTTGTCTTTTCCTCTGGGGGGGGACAAACAAAAAAAATATATAAATATTTAAAACTGAAATAATTTAAACTCAAACATTTTTATGATCAGAAACAAAAAACAAAATAACATTTAATGTACAAAAGTTCTATGCTTTCCAAATACTGGGAACTCTTACTTTTTCCCAGCGTTCTTTTTCTTCTTTCCCTTCTCCTGTGTTTTCTGAGAGTGTCCGGCGGGATTCTCCAGTCCCTGTTCGTCTGTGGCGATTATGTAGTTGTAGAAGCCTTGATTAAACTGAGTGATAATGTGACACCTGAAAAACAAAATAAAAATAATTTAAGGACATTAAATGCAACAAGAAAACAGCATTCGCTACATATTCAACATTTGCAATGTGACGTCTCCGACTTAATATTCAGAGCATAATAATATTCATACATATTACTGCTTAATATTATTGTACTCCAGCTTCACAGCCTTGGGTACATCAGAAAGAGAAAAAGTTGTTTCAGAGGCAAATATAATTATGACTTTCTTGTGAAATATTATTAAAACAAACACCAACCTTTTCTATAGAATAATGTGCATGGATAAACTGTTCATGATAAGAGCAATACAGTATTGTTTAGTACTTTTTATATACTATAATAGTTTTTATTAACATTTTGAACTTCAATTTTAGTTTTACAATTTTTACAAATATTTCTATTTAAGTTTTACTTTTTGTTTCAGTTTCTTTCCATTTAGTAATTTTAGTGCTTTTTAGAACTTAAACTTATTTCTAATTTTTGTTTAGTTTGTTTTTCATCTAATATTTAGATTTTATTTCATTTTTATTAAACAAAAATGTTTTAATAATAACTCTGAAAGTGACTTGACACCAGAGGTATTGAAGTATTAAAGTTTTTGTTTATATTTTGTTTACATTTTTAACTTTTTATAATTTATTGTTTTTATTTGTAATATTTCCATTTAGGTTTTGTTTTTTATTTTATCAAATTCTTTTACATTTTGTAATTTTAGTGCTTCACTAAAAGCTTTTTATCTAATATTTATATTTTATTTAGTTTTATTTAACAAAAATGTTTTTAGTTATAACCCTGAAAGTGACCTGACACTACTTTTAAGTATCACAGTTTTTGTTAATATTTTGATTTAGATTTTATTTTTATGTTTTCCTTTTTTATTTTAATTTTGGTTAAAGTTTTAGTAATTTTGTTGTATGTTTTTGCCATTTTTTAAAATACAGCAAATAGTGTTTATTTGTTACATTTTATTTTATTTTAGTTTGTTTTTCATCTAATATTTACATTTTATTTCATTTTTTATTTAACAAAAAAAGTTTTAAATAATAACCCTGGACTTGACACCAGTGGTACTGAAGTGGTATTTATATTTATATTTTTAAACTAGATTTTAACTTTTTGTAATTTGAAAATTTTTTACTCATTAATTTATTATTTTAATATTTCCCTTTAGGTTTCACTTTTTATTTTATTTTGTCATTTTAGTCCTTCACTTTAAACTTATTTCTAATTATCATTTAGTTGAAGCTTTATATCTAATATTTATATTTTATTTCAGTTTTATTTAATAAAAATGTTTTTAGTTATAAGCCTGAAAGTGACTTGACACTACTTTTAAGCATCACAGTTTTTGTTCATGTTTTGATTTCGACTTTATTTTTATGTCTTCTTTTTTAATTTTAATTATTAAAATGTTAGTTTAGTTTAGTTTTTTTTTTATCTAATATTTAAATTTTATTTCATTTTTATTTAACAAAAATGTTTTTAAATTATAACCCTGGAAGTGACTTGGCACCAGTGGTATTGAAGTATCAATACCAAGTTTTTATTTTAAACTAGATTTTAACTTTTTGTAATTTTTTCATCATTATGTTTATTTTAATAGTTCCATTTCGGTTTTACTTTTTTAGTTTGTTAATATTTTGATTTAGATTTTATTTTTGTTTTCCTTTTTAATTTTAATTTTGGTTAAAGTTTTAGTAATTTTGTTGTAAGCTTTTGTCATTTTCTAGAATAGCATATAGTCTCTATTTGTTTTTTAAATGTTATTTTATTTGTTTGTTTGTTTGTTTGTTTGAGTTGTTAAACTAAATGCATGTGTGAAATGTTGCCTTGGCACAGTTTTTTTTCCCCTATTTTTTTTTAGTTAATGCACCAAAACTCTACAATTAAAAAAATCAAAAAAAAAAAAAAAAAAAAAAAAATCAACAAAACCCATTTTTTTTTATGATTTTTGTTTTAGTTAACGGTAACCCAGCAGATAGTGCATAAATGACACCATGCAAATTTAAGAAAGTAAACAGCATCAGTTTTGATTTCTAGTCTCCTCCCTCACCTGGAGTGAACGGGCAATTCAGAGTTCAGGACACAAGCGGGGATGCTGAACTGCTCCAAAAACAGCTTGAGCCGATAACAGCGGTCCACGTCGCTGACGAATATGAGCGACTTCCCTCGAACCAGGCCAAGCTTCAGGAGAGTGTAGACGAGCAGGAACTTGTCCTCCTCCTCACATCGGACGCTGTACTGCTGGAGCTGAGAGCTGTCGGGCAGCTGAGATCCCTGGAGCTTCAACGTCACCTGTGACAAATGAAGAAAAAATGTCAGATCCAGCCAATCACACGAGCTGCTGCTGCGGCTGATGCTGATGCTGCTGCACTCACTGGATTGTGGAGGACGAGCTCCTTCAGCGCCTGGACGTCGTCATTCAGCGTGGCTGACATGAGGAACGCCTGGTAGATCTTGGGTAAGTGACTGCAGAGGTGAACACAGACAAATACTAAATGCAGGGTTTCTGCAGGTTTTACGAAGGTTAATTTAGGACCTTTTAAATACTTATATCACATGCCGTACCACAGCAGGCTTTTAAGGTCCGCTTCAAACCCAAACGAGAAGACAAGATCAGCCTCGTCAATCACCAGCATCTCTAATGAAGACTGAAGCTGCAGGTTCTGGGCGTTAATGTGGGCCTGAACACGAGACGGGGTGCTGATCACAATGTCCGGCTTCTCCATTAAAATCGGCCTGAGAAAAAGAAAGAATTGTAAAAAAAAAATATTTAATTGCAGATAGAATGAGCTTAAATTAACTTGAATGAGACAATTCCTGAATGAACTTTGTTAAACTTAGGCAGGGTTATTATTGTTAACTAAATCTATAACTAGTAAAAATGTTTAAATATTGAAATAAAAAGCTGAAATAAAATATAAACATTATAAAACTAACAAAATAAATAAAACTAATAAAAATGACAAAACCACATAATGAAACCTAATTCAAAATATTAATGAAAACTATTATAATATATAAATAATACAAAAATTAAGCATTTAAATCTTCCAAAATAGTAATATTTTACCTAAATAATATTTAACCTAAATAGTATTTAAAAAAAAAAAAAAAAACATAAAATTACTAATGCTTAAATTAAAGTAAAAATATAAACATTAAACCTAATTCAAAACATTATTAAAATCTATTATAGTATATAAAGAATACTAAAATTAATCATTTTAAATCTCCTAAATTAGTAATATTTTACCGAAGTAATATTTAACCTAAATAGTATTTTTTAAAAAACATAAAATTACAAATGCTTTAATTAAAATAAAAATAAACATTAAACCTAATTCAAAATATTAATAAAAACTATTATAGTATATAAAGAATACTAAAATTAAATATTTTAAATCTCCCAAAATAGTAATATTTTACCTAAGTAATAACTATTATAGTAATATAAAAAAATTTATAAAAATGACAAAAGCACATAACAAAATTACTAACTTAAAATAAAATTAAAAATAAAATTTAAACCTAATTTAAAATACTAAGAAAAACTACAACAGTACTAAAATGAAAATATAAAGGTTAAACCTAATTCAAAATATTATAGTATATAAATAATACTAAAATTAAACATTTTGAATCTCCCAAAATAGTAATATTAATAAATAGTAATAGTAATAAAAAAACTAACTGATAAAATTGACAAAAGCACAGGACAAAATGACTAAAACTTGAACAAAAATTACAATTGAAAATATAAAAATTAAACCCAATTCAAAAGACTAATAAAAACTACAATTATACATAAATTTAATTAAATCTCCCATTCTTAAATCATTTCAAAGCAAATACATACATTTGAAGACATAACTTATTCTAGGTCATTATATATACATATAATTCATTCAGCCTTTTTATAAAAGAAAATAAATAAATAAATAAAAAATAAAACTTTGCTGTAGTACTGACTTCTGTGCCGATATATCAGCCTTCCCAGAGATGTCGGCTGCTCGTACGTCTCTGCTGCAGTATGCAGTGAGCTGTCGGATCATGGTTTGGACCTGCTGACCCAGTTCTTTGGTCGGGACCAGGACTAGAGCTCTGACGGCCTGCTCACGTACAGTCTAGACACATCAGAGACAACAATAAGCTTTCTGTTATATCTGAACCGATTCCTCTATAACTGACACAAAGTTGGCAAAAATAAATAAGTCAAAGCCACACGTCACCTGTTTGGACGTGAGGATTCTTTGGATGAGTGGGATGGCATAGGCTGCGGTTTTTCCTGATCCGGTTCGAGCTCGAGCCAGCAGGTCTTTCCCCTCGAGGGCCAGCGGGATGGCTTTCTCCTGGATGAGGGTGGGCTCAGACCAGCCTAAATCAGCCAGAGCCTGAAATAAAAACAAAGAGAGCTTCACATCCCAACCACAAGTGGACAGCAGTAATAATAAGTACATCAAACATGTTTTGTGATTTGTGATATTAACGTGCAGTTGTTATGAATTTATTAATATTTATTATTTACACACACACTCATATACATATACATATATATGTGTGTGTGTGTGTGTGTGTGTGTGTAAACTATGGATATTTTAACATTACATGTGTATGATTGTAAAATTCAATTAAAAAAAAAAAATAAATAAATAAAAAATTATATATATATATATATATATATATATATATATATATATATATATATATATATAATTTATATATACACACATATATACAGTACTGTGCAAAAGTCTTAGGCCACTAGTATTTTCACCAGCTAAAAAATGGTTTAAAGTAAGTTATTTCTATCCTTTGCTGTAGTGTATCAGTAAAAAATATCAGTTAACATTTCCAAACATTCTGTTTGCCATTAATTTTAATAATCTAGTGAGATTTTTGTCTAACAACAGCCAGTGCTCCACACTGAGATCTGATCTCACCATCATCCAGTCTGTCTCTGGAATGACATGAAGAAACAGAACAAACTGAGACAGACTAAATCCAGAAGAACTGTGGCAACATCTCCAAGATGTTTCAAGTAACCTACCTGCAAAGCTACCTGAAAAACTTTGCACAAGTGCACACAGGGCAAAAGCTACTTGAAACGCAAAGGATGGTCACATCAAATGCTTATTTATTTTAGTTAATAGAAGTTCATTGATAAAGAAAATCTGTTTATGACATTGTTTTTGACAGCGTCCTCATTTTATGTGCCTAACTGCCTAAACATTTTAACAGTACTGTAGCTTTATAGGTATAGGTCTCTTAAAGCATCCTGGAGATGTTGCCACAGTTCTTCTGGATATAGTCTGTCTCCGTTTTTTCTGTTTCTTAAGACAGACTGGATTGAATGATGGAGAGATCAGATCTCTGTTTGCACATGTAGTCTGACAACAGCCTGTGCTCCATACAAAAATCTCACTGGATTATTATAATTAATGGCAAAATGAATGTTTAGAAATGTAAACTGATATTTCCTACTGACACACTACAGCAAAAGACCGACTTTAACTGACTTTAAACCATTTTTTAGCTGATGAAAATACTAGTGGCCTAAGACTTTTGCACAGTACTGTATATACACAAGTATATATATATCACAGTTTTACTGTATTAACTGTATTTGGCCAGGAAGTACAGTAACTACACAAAATACAGTTATAAGGTACTTATGGGAAACCTGTTGACACAGAAAGAAACATTAGCATAGATCCTAATAAAAAATAGACATAATACAAATAATATGATATTTAAGTAATCAATAACAAATATATCACGTATTCTATTTCAGAAATGACAGTGCTGGTGTTAGCATGTAAACATAATGTTGATTCAGCCACTAACTACATTCAGTCTGCACAAAACAAACTGTTAATATCCTGGTATGTGGTATTTCGAGGTAGACAGACATTATATTATTAGCACGACTGTAAATTTTACCTTCAATAGCCGATCATCCAAGCCCATCTCATGAAAGTATAGTTTATCCTCGTCCATCTTCACACGTGTGTTTGCGCACAGACGAGACACGAGAGAGACGTAAAACACCGCTGCGCCTCAGCGCCACCAACGGTACTGGAGGAAAACTGCAGGTCAAATCAAACGACGTCGCTTTCGTGCAAATACGACCGCCTATGAAGAATAACAAAGGTTAGAAAACAACCTAAGAATTTTTACGTCACATTAAATGCTTTTGTACGGTCTTTCATGTTGTGTTTACCATCAAACGCAGTTTAAGGCGTTTCACCTGCAGTTATTCTGACCGACCGCTTGATGCCGCTACTGCGAAACGCCCTTTTGATGAACTGACACAAGACAAACAAAAGCATCAACGTGGAGGAAAAACAGACTAAAGACAGCAAATACAAGTAAGTTTCAGCCTTCAAACGTCGCAGGACGTTAATTAACATCTTTACTAATAGATAAGTCCTAAATGAAGATCTGTGCATACGGGAAAACTGCATTTAAACTGCCGTTACTGTAATGCTGATGCAGTAGGAAGTACCAATCACACATGCTGCTGTTGACCTAGACAACAAGCAGACAAATTATCTCATACATTTCATTCGTGCATTTCTATTGTATATGCATGTGTCCCAAAGCACTCAGTATACTTTCTTTTGCATGCAAAGGAGAAAAGAAAATCTGATATGGAGACACAGGTATATATGTTCATTATTATTGTGCATATACACTTTCTGATGTATTGTTGTGTAAACACTAAATGATTGTGTGTTTAGATGAGGCAGCGTGTGTTCACCGGGGTGGTCACACAGATGCAGGAGCATCATGGGATTGTGGATCAGGAGGTTCATTTCCCAGTGAGGTTTGTGTGTTTGCTTTATTGTGTGTTAATGAATCATAAGCTGAGTCTCAGGTTGATGTTATGATGTGATGATGATGGGATGTTCTGAGCTTCAGGAGGGTTTGTTTTTTTGTGCTGCAGCGTTGTGGTGGGTCGTGTGCCTCTGGTGGGCGAAAAAGTGTTGGTGAAAGCAGTCCAGGACCCCCTGAAGCCCATCAGCTGGACGGCACAGAAAGTTCAGACGCTGAACGGACAGGTGGGAAGAAGCGTTTTGGGCTAATGCACTACCAGTCAAAAGTTTTTGATCAGTAAGATTGTTAATGTTTTTTAAAGAAGTCTCTTCTGCTTAACCAAGCCTGCGTTTATTTGATTCAAAGTTCAGCGAAAGCTGTAAAATTTTGAAATATTTTTACTATTTGAAATAACTACTTTCTTATTGAATATCTCTTAAAATGTCATTTATTCCTGTGATTTCAAAGCTGAATTTTTAGCATCATTACTCCATTCACACGATCCTTCAGAAATCATTCTAATATTCTGATTTGCTACTCAAAAAACATTTAAGATTCTTATTATGTTGAAAACAGCTGAGTAGATTTTTTTTCAGGTTTTTTTGATGGATAGGAAGTTCAGAAGAACAGTATTTATCTGAAATAGAAATCTTACATTATAATTATAACTATATAACAATTATACATTATAAATGTCACTTCTCATCAAATTAAAGCGTTCTTGCTAAATAAAAGTATTAATTATTATTTTAGATAAATGCAGATTTTTGGATCTTTTTATTCATTAAAGAATCCTGAAAAAAATATAAATAATATACTATAAATAATAATCAAAAATGTTTCTTGAGCAGCAAATCAGCATATTAGAATGATTTCTGAAGGATCATGTGTCACTGAAGGCTGGAATAATGATGCTGAAAATTCAGCTTTGATCACAGGAATAAATTACATTTTGTATTATATACAGATATAAGATGCTTATTTTAAATTGTTATAATATTTCACAGTTTTCACAATGCAGTGCACTCAACTTACATTTCTAGTATAACGAATGAATGCAGATGCATCATCATCCTCAATTTTGACTTTTTGATTGGACGGCCCAAATTGCAAATGCAAACTTAAACTAAAAATGCAAAATATTATTATGTCTATGTTAAGATAACTGGATGCAGCTCATGGGTAATTCTGTGTCAAACCAACCAGGTTTCAAAAACCAACATTTTTTTATTTTCTTTATTTTTTCTGCTTTAAAAAGAACATGTCTTTAGTGTACTTGCATTAGCAATGTTTGTAATACACCATTTGTACAGTAAATAATAAAAATAATAATAATACTACATTCTTCACTGTTTTTCTTGATTTTGGGCTGAAGTGTAATTTTTTGTAAGTTCTTGTCTGTTTTACATACACAACCTTTTAAAAGTTTGGGGTCTGAAATTTAGGTTTTTTTAATGTTTTTGAAAGTCTCTTCTGTTTGTCAAGACTGCAATTATTTGGTCAAAAATACAGTAAAAACCAAAAAAAGTGAAATATTATTACAACTTAAAATAGCCATTTTCTCAGTGAATATATGTTTAAATATAATTTATTTCTGTGATCAAAGCTTTATTTTTCTGCAGTGTCACCTGATCCTTCAGAAATCATTATAATATGCTGATTTGAAAAACATTTCTGATTATTAATGTTGAAAGCAGTTGTGCTGCTTCATTTTGTTTGTGGAAACTGTGACGCATTTTATTTTTCAGTTTCCTTTAATGAATAGAAAGTGCAAAAGAACAGCATTTATCGGACATAGAAAGCTTTTGTAACATCATAAATATCTTCACTGTCACTTTTGATCAATTTAATGCGTCCTTGCTAAATATGAATTTCTTTCCAAAAATCTTATGAACCCTAAAATTTAAAATGGTAGTGTACAAGAAATAGCGTGCATACATTGTCAACTATTTTATTAAAAAATATTACAGAATTTTGTCTATAAACATAGACAATGAGTATCTGTAACAATGAAAGGTTTGCCTTATAATTAAATTATATTTTTAACAATTCTATTAACCATTAATATTTGTTTTGTGAAAAGTACAGTCACTACCATGTTGTTAAAATAAAAATGACAATTTAATCAAAAATGAGAAAAATGTTTGGTTTCAAGATGCGTGTGAATATGCTGC
Organism: Cirrhinus mrigala; assembly: GCA_036247105.1. Classification (NCBI taxonomy): domain Eukaryota; kingdom Metazoa; phylum Chordata; class Actinopteri; order Cypriniformes; family Cyprinidae; genus Cirrhinus; species Cirrhinus mrigala. Next base: position 25,948,113 of record CM070016.1, read on the forward strand.
ATATTTAATGACTTGAGAGTATCATGAATGAGTGTATAATTACCATGTTATTTTTTTATGCCTGATCTTAAGAACTTTTGTCTCTGTCTCTGGTTTCTTTCTGACAGCCCTTCAAATCTCCTCCTCCGCTGCTGCCCTCCATGTCATCCAATCTGAAGCCTGGCATTTTAGGGACCAAACCGCAACCTCTGCTGAAATCTCCCAAAATACCACCGCTGATTCCCAGCATGCAGCCAAATCCTGGTACGTGCTGGAGTGTAACGAACCAAAGAAATACTTTTGTTCATGGAAATACAGCTAAAATAAATTAAATAATAAATATTACATAAAAAAAATATATTATTTATACATTATATGTTTTTCCAAAAAAAGTTTTTTCTGCTCACCAAGGCTGCATTTATTTGATCAGAAATACCGCAAAAGCAGTAATATTGTGAAATATTATTACAATTTAAAATAACTGTTCTGTATTGTAATATATAGTAAAATCTAATTTATTTCTGTGATGCAAAGCTGAATTTTCTGCATCATTACTCCAGTCTTCAGTGTCACACGATCCTTCAGAATGATATCTAATATTTTGTGGTCATGTAAATCGGTCTGATATGTAACAGGTGGTATGATGCAGATGTCCCATCACCAGCAGATGTCCTGGAATGGTCCGTTTGACGGTTGGGGTGGAGGACGGAAGAGACACTCTGAGGTCATGGGAGGACGCAGAGGTGGACGCTGGTGAGTCGTAGTGAGGTGGATACTAGTGTGCTACATACATGGTATACCGCATGTTATTTAAAAAAAATATCAGTGTGCAATGATTTAAATACTTTAAAACAGCTTTATGCTACATTGTTGTCACATGACTGTGCTACATTTCACATTGCACTGTAATTTGGCTCCAAATCTCCTCCACGAAACAGTGGATTACTCAGTAAATATTCATCCATGACATTTAATATTTTGGCTTTCGTCAATTTTATGTTTGTCTTACTTCAGTAAAAAAAAAATTAAGAAAATTAAAAAAATGTTTTTGAAACCTGGTTGGCTTGACACAGAATTACCCAGGAGTTGCATCATAACAACAAATTAAGGTTGATGGTGCATCTGTGTTATTTGTTATGCTAGAAATGTAAGGTTAAGTTAAAATGTTTATATAATACACAATGTAATTTAATCCTGTGATCAAAGCTGAATTTTTAGCATCATTACTCCAGTCTTCAGTGTCACATGATCCTTCAGAAATCATTCTAATATGCTGATCTGCTGCTCAAGAAACATTTCTGATTATTATGAATGTTGAAAACAGTTGTGGAAAAAATGATACATTATTTTCTGGATTCATTGATTTGTTAAATCATGTTAGAATCACGCTAGTAACTTTCTAATCATACTAGCAGTATGTTAGTAACTTGCTGATCATGCTAGCAACATGCTAGTAACAAGCTAATTATGCTAACAACATGCTAGTAACTTGCTAATCATGTTATAAACATGCTAGCATCGTGTTGGTAACATGTTAATTATGCTAGAAACATGCTAGTAACTTGTTAGTCATGCTATAAACATGCTTGCAACATGTTAGTAACATGCTAATCATGCTATAAACATACTAAAAACATACATGATAATCATGCTAACAACCGCTAGTAACATGTTAATCATGTTATAAACATGTTGTCAACATGTTACTAACATGCTAATCATGCTAATAACATGCTAGTGACTAGTTAATCATGCTAACAACAAGCTAGTAACATGCTAATTATGCTATAAACATACTAGCAACATGATAATCATGCTAACAACCACTAGTAACATGTTAATCATGCTAGAGTCATACTGGTAACATGCTAATCATGCTAGTAACTTGTTAATCATGTTATAAACATGTTAGTAACATGCTAATCATGCTAATAACATGCCAGTAACTGGTTAATCTTGTTAACAACATGTTAGTGACATGCTAATCATGCTATAAACATAGTAGCAACATGCTAATCATGCTATAAACATGCTAACAACATGTTAAATCATGCTAGCGATATTCTAATTCATGTTAAATTGCGTTAACAACATGCTAAATCCTGCTAACAACTAGGGATGGGATGATAAATTGTTGCAACATGAATCGATTAAATGATACAGCATGGATTCTGAGATTTTCCAAATCCTTACACACACTTAAACATTCAAAATCATTCATACAATTTGAAAAGGTTGAAGTGAATTACAAGGGTGTTCACAGTGGGCTGTGTTTACATTAATCTCGTGTTATTCTGAGCCGAGTTGAAATTACAGGACTCAACCAAACACACAAGTGCTCTTCAGCAGTTTTCAGCACTCTTCTTCATGAGTGTTTGAGTGTGCAGATAAAAACTAGCTTAGAGCTCCATCTGCTGTCAGAATCTAAGCTCAGAATCGATTCCAAAGAGTATTGCGATGCATTCGGAAGATCTCAGAATCTATCTACGAATCGATTTATCGTCCCATCGCTACTAGCAACATGGCTAAACCATGTTAAATCATGGTAGCAACATGCTGGAAATGTGTGTGTTCCCATTCTGTCCCAAACTTCAATTTCATCAGTTAAATTGAAACTTTAAGTTTTTCAAAGTTATTTCAAACTTTCAGACAAGGCTTTCTCAAGCCAACTTCAAAGTTCATCTGCGACCTTTACTCATCTAGTAAAGCTGAATTTTCAGCATCATTACTAGAGTCTTCAGTGTCACATGATCCTTCAGAAATCATTCTAATATGCTGATTTGCTGCTCAACAAAACATTTCTGATAATCATCAATGTTGAAAACAGTTAATATGTATATAGAATCTGTGATACATTTCCTTTTTCAAGATTTTTTGATTAATAAAGTTTAAAAGAACAGAATTTTTTTGAAATACAAATCTTTTGTAACTTTATAAATGTCTTTACTGTCAATTTTGATCAATTTAATCCTCCCTCGCTAAATGAAAGTATTGATTTCTTTCAAAACGTTTACAGTTTGATTTGTTTCAGCACCTCACTCTGTTGTTTCTGTGTGCCCATCCTTGAAGACTGTCCTGTTTTTAACACGCTCCTCTGCTGACGTGTCCTTGTTGCTTTTTGTGGCGTGACTCAGGGAGGACAGCGGCGGCGGGCCGTGGGGAGGAGACGCCATGCACCAAAAACGAAAAAGATGGAGGGCCGCTACAGAAGAGGAGGCACCCAAGAAGAGCAGCCCCATAACCACACACAGCGCTCCGTTGTTCTCCTGTTTCTCCAGGGACACGTAAGTCGGTCGGAAACAACACGCGGGATGTTCTGATGAAGCGTAAACCTATTGTAATTTCCTCTTGATTCTTTCAGCCAGGCCTGTGATTATCTGGAGCTTCAGCGGCGGTACCCACACCTGCACCTGCCCTCCAACCTCTTCCACCTCCAGCTGTCCTGGACCGAGAGCTTCCCGCTCGACCAGCCTCTTACACTGAGAGGACCTTGCCACTTTCATGTGGGAGCAAACCAGCCGGAGAGTGAAGCAGACGTTTGCGAGTCCACAGATGATGCTTTTGCCGTTAGAGTATGTGTGTTGTTCTTTGACGGATCATGTGACCTTGCAAGACCAGAATGCATTGCTCAAGAATAGTTGTGTTCTCTCTTCAGGTTCTGTTGTTTTCTATGCCGTGCCTTGAGGACTTGTACTCACAGTGTTGTAACCTCTCAAAGGACGGTCAGACGCAGAAGGAGGCCGTACATCCTACTACACTTCTCAAAGTAAGAACGTTCAGTCCTCAATATCTCTAAATTCACACAATGCAAGTTCAAAAACTGGGTTTTAACAATAGAAATAGACCATAGAAATATGGAAATATGCCATAGAAATAGACCTTTTAGTAAACAATTCTTAAAAAAATGTTTTTCTGAGTTTGAAGAATATTTTAATAATCTAAAGGACTTTTTCCACTGTAAAGAACCTTGGAAAGGTTCCATGAATGTTGAAATTCTTTATTGGAACCATTGATGCCAATAAACAACCTTTATTTTTAAGATTTAAATTAGGGCTGTTAAGAGGTAAAATATTTCAAATCTAATTAACTGCATGACGTGTTAATTAAATTAACTGCATATTAATTTGGTCTGAGAAATTACCCTCCAGAAGATAATTTATAAAGAAAATATTATAATATTTATATATTTATAAAGAAATATTTTGATTCAGCAGATTTTTTTTCAAATTCAATGTGGCAATAACATTTAAAAAGTTACGTTTATGTATATTTGCACAGACTGTTCAGAAGTCTTTTTAAATAGGCATTAATGGGTTTAAAAATGGGTATTGTAATATGAAATTCTTTTTCTTTTCTTTTTTTTTTTAATGAAATGATACTCTAAATATGAAACCTAAACTGCCAATAGGTGGCAAGTCACTGTCTTAATGACTGAGTCATTCAGTCATTTATTTAACGGTTTCATTCAGCCGGCTGATTCATTCAGAACGCCCTTATGAATGAGTCACTGAATCATTGACGTACCAAACAGCAAATTCATTCAGTAATGCTTACTTTAAAAAAAACAGTAATGATTTAAAAGGTGGGCATTTGAACAATTACACTACCAGACAAAAGTTCTGTTTTTTTTTAAGCTTCTTTTTTCTTTTTTCTTTTGATTTAATTGATCCAGAGTACAGCAAAAACAGTAAAATTTTGAAATATTTTTACTATTTAAAATAACAGTTTTCTATTTGATAATATTTTAAAATGTAATTTATTCCTGTGATTTCAAAGCTGAATTTTTAGCATCATTACCCCAGTCACATGATCCTTCAGAAATCATTCTAATATTCTAATTTGCTGAGTAGAATTTTTTCCAGGTTTCTTTGATAAATAGAAAGTTCTAAAATAGAAATCTTTTGCAATGTTATAAATGTGTTTATCGCTTTTGATCAAATTAAAGATACCTTGCAAATCAGCCTATTAGATTGATTTCTGAAGGATCGTGTGACACTGAAGACTGGAGTAATGATGCTGAAAATTCAGCTTTGATCGCAGGAATAAATTGCGTTTTTAAAATATATTCAACCAGAAAGCAGTTATTTTAAATAGTGCAAATATTTTAAGAATGTACTCTTTTTGCTGTATTTTGGATCAAATAAATGCAGGCTTGGTGAGCAGAAGAACATTAAAAATCTTAAAAACTTTTGACTGATAATGTATATTAAAAAGCCTTATTCTTGCTAAAAAGTCTAGACTAGATTGCCTATAAGAAAGCCTATCCACCTTATTTTTCAATGTGGAAGTAAGTTGTTTTCTGGTAATGTGTTAGACGTCCGGTTCATAATCCACCATGGGGAAATAACGAGAAGAATATCGAAGTGCAGTAAATGGTAAAACAGTTTGCACTACAAACCAGTGTGTCCATAATTAAGATAATTAAAATAATATGGAAAGACACACCAGTTTGCAATATCAAGCAGCAAAATGAGCTTTTTGTGCAGCTAAAAATAGCTGGAAGTGGATGAGACTGAAAGCCAGACACAAAAATTTTACAAATGGCTGCACCCACTCTTATGGGAAAAATAAGGTGGATAGTAGATTGTGTGTTGATTACTTAAAGGCCTTTGCTTGCCAAATATGATACAGTAGGTTTTATAGGGTTATGATACAGTAGCCTTATAGAGTTTTATTTTAATTGTCTCATTGGTTCTTTCTCTGTGTTGTAGTTTGTGATGGTGGATAATGGAGGTGAACTGCGGCTTCCAGGAGGTCACTGGTCACCCAAAGCAGACGGAACAAATCCAGTGAAGGATGGTTCGACTCTGGTCAACACTGTGGTCCGCTGCATAAAGGATCAAACCGGTCTGGACCTCTCAGCCTGCACGCAGTGGTCTGTATATTTAATTATTAATTTCAGTTCAATACAGTTAAGCTTTACTGGTCTGACTTTATTATCTTGCCAAAATGTGTTGAATTAATTACAGATAGTCTGTAAGTAACATAATAATAAGAATAATAACATAAATTACATTTATGATTTAAAGTTTGATATGTAGACAAAATGTCTTTTTAATACACTACTGTTTATATGTTTGGGATCCCTAAGATTTTTTTTTTTTTTTTTTTTTTGCAGTAAATTGATCAAAAGTAAAAAACATGCTACATTTCTATTTAATATAGGCTGTTCTCTTGAACATGCTATTCATTAAAGAATCTGAAAATTAAAAAAAAAAAAAAAATATATATATATATATATATATATATATACAGGGGTTGGACAATGAAACTGAAACACTCGCCAATATAGTATTGGAGGTCTCATGGCTATATTTGCGCTGTCTGGTGCCCAATCTTCACTTACTGTACATTACACCAGTTAGAGCAGTGTAAAGTTTCATTATGTGCACCCAATGGTTCAAACATTGTACCTTGAAGGTAGTGCTCTGTATCAGGATAATAATGCACCAATACACACAGCAAGACTGGTGACAGACTGGTTTAATGAACATGAAAATTAAGTTGAACATCTCCCATGGCCTGCATAGTCACCAGATCTGAATATTATTGAGCCACTTTGGGGTGTTTTGGAGGAGCGAGTCAGGAAACGTTTTCCCACATCAGCATCACATAGTGACCTGGCCACTGTTCTGCAAGAGGAAAATGGCTCAAAATCCCTCTGGCTGCTTTGCAGGACTTGTATTTGTCACTCCCACGATGAAATGATGTTGTATTAGCTGCAAAAGGAGGCCCAATATCATACTAATTGTGATCTAAAACCAGGTGTTTCAGTTTCATTGTCCAACCCCTGTATATACAGTACTGTGCATAAGTCTTAGGCCACTAGTATTTTCACCAGCTAAAAAATGGTTTAAAGTAAGTTATTTCTATCCTTTGCTGTAGTGTGTCAGTAAAAAATATTGGTTAACATTTCCAAACATTCTGTTTGCCATTAATTTTAATAATCTAGTGTGATTTTTGTCTAACAACAGCCAGTGCTCCACACTGAGATCTGATCTCACCAGTTGCCATTACAAAAACAAAATTCCCCTCTAATTCCTCAAATTAGATGTATATATATATATATATATATATATATATATATATATATGTATGTATATATATATATATATATATAAGGTAATGATTCGAAATGTTTCTTGAGCAGCAAATCAGCATATTTGAATGATTTCTGAAGGATCATGTGACATGAAGACTAATGAGAGTAATGATGCTGAAAATTCAGCTTTGATCACAGAAATAAAAAACATTTTAAAATATTTTCACATAGAAAAGAGTTATTTTATGTATATTCATCAGTAATCTGCACATGTCTCTAAATATCTCTCTCTCTCTGTCTCTGAAGGCACAAGATGGCAGAGCTGAGATATCTTTCTGGAGATAAAATGGAGACAGTTGTGATCTTGATGCCAGATGTGTGGAACCTAGTCCCAGCCGAAGACGACTGGGCAAAATTACGACAGAAACAGCTAGTACTGACTGACATCAGTTTATGAGTTTATAAATATAATGCATAAGAAATATGCTTGAAATCACATCAGAGAAGTCTTCAAGCTTGTCTGTATCTTTCCTGTCATCCAGGATGGTGATTTGTCGCTCCCAGAAGCTCCGTCCATAGTTTTTAACCCCTCCGCTGGAGTGAATCTGTCTGTCGTGTCTCTGTCGTCACTGCTGGAGCCCCAGACGCCTCAGACACGGGACAGCTGTGAGGTGGGTAGTTATATATGTATATATATATATATATATATATATATATATACTTCTAGCATTTTTGTTAGATATGTTGTAAACTGGCTCAGACATGATGTAAGCCGGATTGTAAAGATGCATTATTGTCTTGGCTGACGTCTCTTATTCGCTGGTATCAGGTAAGTTTGATGGCGGAGATGTTCAGCGAGATGCTCCAGCGGGATTTTGGGCTTCAGCTGTATCAGTGTCTGTGCCGTCTGCCGCAGAGCCTCAGTGTCCCACCGACTGGCGTCAAAGAGGACAACAGCACTCCCATGGTTAGTCTGCACACCTGTGTTATTTTAGTATCTTTGAGATACTACTGGTTTTAATAATATCTTTTTTATTTTTTATTTTTTTGTTTTTATTTATTTTTTTATTTTTTCCTGTTTTAATTTTTTAATTTTAGGTCAAGTTTTAGTCATTTTGCGTGTGTATTAGTTTTTTATTAAATATCAAATTATATATATATATATATATATATATATATATATATATATATATATATATATATATTCATTTTATTTCAGATTTATTTATTTTAGTACATCAAGGTAAACTAAATGAAAATGAGAAATGTTGCCCTGGCAGTAAGTTTTTTTTTTTTTTTTTTTTTCTCTTCTGTAATTTATTATTATTATTATTATTATTTATTTTATTTTATTTTATTTCTTTAAGTAAGAAAAGGGTTTTTATTTAATGGTTTTAGTTAACTATACATCAAAATTATTTTAGTATCATTAATTTAATGTTATAGTTTTATTAATACTTTGATTTTACTTTTGTTTTTGCTGTTTTCATTTTAATTTTATTTCAAGTTTTAGTAATTTTGTTGTGTTTTTGGCATTTTTATTAGTTTTTTTATCTGTTTTACTTATTTTAGTACATCAAGGTAAACTAAGTAAAAATGAGAAATGTTGCCTTGCTAGTAAGTTTTTCTTTTTCTGTAATTTGTTTCATTTAAAATTATTATTATTATTATTATTATTATTATTATTATTATTATTTGAATAATAATAATTGTTTGGTTTTGTTGTTTTTTTCAAGTAACAAACGTTTTTTTATTTATTTAGTATCATTAATGTACTATTATAGTTTTATTAATATTTTGAGTTAGTTGTTACTTTTGTATTTGCTGTTTCCATATTAATTTTAGTTCAAGATTTAGTAATTTTGTTGTGTGTTTTTGTCAGTTGTTTTTTAATATCTAATTTTCTTTCTTTTTTATTCATTCTTATTTCAGTTTTAGTTAGTTTAGGACATTAAGGTAAACTAAATTAAAATTAGAAATGTTGCCTTGGCAGTAAAGTTTTTTTCCCCCATGATCTATTTCATTTCAACTTATTATTATTTTTCTTTTTGTTTGCTTTTTAGTAACAAATCTTTTTTTTAATAAATGGTTTTACTTTTAGTTTACTATACTTCAGGGTTATTTTAGTATAATTTCAACAATATACGATATATACTATATCAATATACTATTATAGTTTTATTCGTTTTTTTATATTAATACTACTATTTTTACTTTTGCATTTGCTGTTTTCATTTTAATTTTAAAGTTTTAGTTATTGTTGTTTTTGTCAGTTTTTTTCTAAATATAAATGCTGTTTTTTATTTCAGTTTTAGTTGTAGTTAGTTTACACATCAAGTTAAATGAAATGAAAATGAGTTAAATTAAATGAAATGTTATTTCAAGTAATGAAAGTTTTTATGGTTTTAGTTAACTATCATAAGACTGATGCACACACATCTCATCCAGATGTGCAAAGGAAAAGGATACTCCTAAACAATTAAAACAAACAATTAAAGCATTGTATAAGGTTTCTTTCATAAAAACAATCATAAACAAAATTAAATGGCCTGCTGTACCTTTAAGGTTATGATTGGCTGATGACTAAATAGGTGTTGATATGTAAATGGAGGCGGTCTTATGTTAATGAGTGCGTATCTATGTGTTAAAAGGCAATGAAATTTTAGTTGTTATTGTAACTTTTTTTCCACTGTTTTCTTTGTAAAGGAGGATGAGCCCAAAAAATCAGACAAACAGACAGCAAAAAAGAAAGGACTGATCGATGCAAAGAAGAGAAAGCTTAAAGAGAAGGATGAGGAGAGAGAGACAGAGGACGAGACTGAAGCAGCTGAAAAACAATCTGAGCATCTAAAAGAGAGTAAAACTCACAGCACAGGAGTAGACGGGCAGAGCGGCAGCGCCTCAGACAATCAGCCGTCCAAAGACAGCGTAAGAAATTACATTTCTGTTGAGTCTGAGATGCACATGTCTAGTGTTTATCCTCAAAACGTCTCTGTCTGTGCGATTTAAGGAACGTCCTCTGGGCTGGACGGCTGAACTTCCCCGTAAAGTGCTTCTGTCATGGGTGTTCTTTGACCGTCAGCTGACAGGAAGTCTTCGAGAGGCAGACCTGATCAACATCCTGCTGTCTCTCGGCCTGTTTCTCAGTCCTACTCAGGTTTCACTTCTTCTAAGATGTTTTCTTAGAATACTGCAAAATAAAAGCTTTGTGGTTTAACATTTGAAATTAAGAAACTGAAAAGAAATCAAGGTAGACATAAATATTATTATTACAATTTTGCTGTTCTGTAAAATAAAATTATTAGTATTACTCAATTATTATTCAATAATTATTATTATATGTGACCCTGGACCACAAAACCAGTCTTAAGTAGCACGGGTATATTTGTAGCAATAGCCAAAAATACATTGTATGGCTTAAAATGATCGATTTTTCTTTTATGCCAAAAATCATTAGGATATTAAGTAAAGATCACGTTCCATGAAGATATTTTGTAAATTTCCTACTGTAAATATATCAAAACTTAATTTTTGATTAGCAATATGCATTGCTAAGAACTTCATTTGGACAAATTCAAAGGCGATTTTCTCAATATTTCGATTTTTTGCACCCTCAGATTCCAGATTTTCAAAAAGTTGTATCTCAGTCAAATATTGTCCTATGCTAACAAACCATACATCAATGGACAGCTTATTTATTCATGATGTATAATCTCAGTTTCAAAAAAATTGAACCTTATGACTGTTTTTTTGATCCAGGGTTACACATTCATTTTTATTATATTATTGTAATTAATATTGTAATATTTATATTGTATAAATACTTTATGACATAAATCCTTTTTTATTTTACAAAACAATAATGTTATTGAAATGTTTATTTACTTTTTGTTTAATAGAATTCAAATAAGAAAATAAAATGTAATATTCTGAATATTAATAAAACAATTATTGTTATAATTGTTATTTTTATTACTATATTATTATTATTAAGTGCTTTTTGTTTTTTTTTTATTTTGCAGTATAGTAGTATTATTGCAATAGTAGTATATTTCTTTATTGATTTTATTTTTAGAATTCAAATAATAAAATAACATTTTGAATAATAATAATTATTATTATTCACATTATTTGTATGTTTTTTTAAAATACTTATTCTTTATTTTACAGTAGTATTTTTGCAGTAGTAGTACATTTATTCATTGATTTGCTTATAAGTAAAACTTAAAATAGAACATTTTTTATAATAATAATAATAACTAATTGAGTATTATTGTTATTATTGTTGTTGTTGTATAGCCATATTGAATTGGGGAAAAATGTGTTTTCTTTCTTTTTTGTCTGTTTGTTGTTTTATGATACACAATCTAGCAAAACATTTATACTGAAATATTGTAAAAAGAATCACAAACTTTGATTTAAAATCAAAAAGTATTAGAAATTTGTAAAAGATGCAAAGACCATGCACTTGAATATCATAGTTGAATCAGAAAATATTGTAAAATAAATATAAAAGTACCCTGCAAAAAAAAATTACCCAGTATATTTTTAATCAATAAATTTGAAAAGCAGAATTACATAAAATATTAAGTCTTGTTTGGAAAAACAAATGCTTAAAAAAATAAACTTAATCAAAAGGGGAAAAAGTTTACCAAATTGACATATTTTTTCTTGTTTTAAGCATAAACCCACTTATTCTGGATACATTTTTCATATCAAAGTTTTTTTTTTTGGCATACATTCTACAATTAATGTACATGTAAAAACAATCTACACTACCAGTCGAAAGTTTTTAAACGGTAAGATTTAGAACAGTCTCTTCTGCTCACCAAGCCTGCATTTATTTGATCCGAAGTACAGCGAAAACAGTAAAATTCTAAAATATTTTTTCTATTTAAAATATCTGCTTTCTATTTGAATGTATAATTGTAATTTATTCCTGTGATTTCAAAGCTGAAATCATCATTAGCATCATTAGCATCATTATGCCAGTCACATGATCCTACAGAAATCATTCTAATATTCTGATTTGCTGCTCAAAAAACATTTATTATTATTATTATTATTATTATTATTATTATTATTATGTTGAAAACAGATAAATACATTTCAGGTTTCTTTGATGAATAGAAAGTTCAGAAGAACAGCATTTACCTGAAATAGAAATCTTTTGTAACATTATAAATGTCTTTATCATCACTTTTGATCAATTTAAAGCATCCTTGCTAAATAATTATTAAGTATTAATTTATATAATAACCCCCCCCCTCCAAAAAAAAAAATTATACTGACTCCAAGCTTTTGAATGGTATATTGTAAAATGTTACAAAAGCTTTTTATTTCAGATAAATGCTGATCTTTGGATCTTTCTATTCATCAATGAATTCTGAAAAAAATGTACTCAATGTTTCTTGAACAGCAAATCAGCATATTAGAATGATTTCTGAAGGATCATGTGACACTGAAGACTGGAGCAATGGTGCTGAAAATGTAGCTTTGATCACAGGAATTAATTACATTAGAAAATATATTCAAGTGTAAAGCATTTATTTTAAATAGTACAATTATTTCACAATATTACTGGTTTTGCTGTATTTTGAATCAAAGAAATGCAGGCTTGGTGAGCAGAAGAGACTTTGAAAAACATTTGATTGGTAGTGTATTTTAAGTGTATCTGATCTCCCATCTCTCCTCAGGCGCAGGATCTAGTCAGAAAAGCTGCAGTCGGTGGGCTTTGCCTCTATAGAAATCTGTGCAGTCGCTGGTCAGACGCCGATCAGACAGATGCCAACGTCGCTGCTGAGGGTGTGTGCTGGAAATCATGCAATCTGATAAAGCGTGTAAACACATTTGTCCGTAGCATTATAAAAACACCACTGTGTTCCTCTCAGGAAATAAAACCATGTTGGCCGGTCAGCCATGCAAAGAGAGAGCGTCCGCCCGTCGCACCAGTAACACAGATCTGGTAAACTACAAAGGGAACGTCATTAACCTACCAAATCTACTGCAGACGCTGGAGAGCAGCAAAGCAACTCAACGTGAACTGGAGAAGTGTGTCGCCACGCTGCAATCCAGACTCGGTAAGACTGTAATGCATCAAAGAAATAGTTCACCCAAATTTGATCCAAAATTAGCCATCCAAGTTGTAGATGAGTTTGTTTGTTCATCAGATTTGGAGAAATGTAGCATTACATCACTTGCTCACCAATGGATGTGAATGGGTGCCGTCAGAATAAGAGTCCAAACAGCTGATAAAAACATCACAATAATCCACAAGTAATCCACACCACTCCAGTACATCAAATAACATCATGTGAAGCCAAAAGCTGCGTGTTTGTAAGAAACAAATACATCATTAGAATCAGAATCAGAAAGAGCTTTATTGCCAAGTATGCTTGCGCATACAAGGAATTTGTTTCAGTGTTATTAGCTTCCAGTACACAGAGACAACAACGCACAGACAATAAAAATAAGAGAATAAGAAAAATACACATAGAACATAAATAGTAATTAATAATAATAATAATAATTGACAAATAACTAGGTGGTATGTACAGTTGTGCTATATGTGATAGGATGGAATGCAGGGATGTGTTAGGGATGTATTAGGGTGGAGGTGGTAGCAGTAGATGTCAGATTATTCTACAAATTTTTATTGCACAATGGAAGGAACATTTTAACTGTTCATAAGGTGGATTGCCTGGGGGAAAAAACTGTTCATGCGTCTGGTAGTCCTGATATTTGGGGCTCTGTAGCGCTGGCCGGATGGTAAGAGTTCAAAGAGGGGATGGCTTGGGTGAGAGGGGTCCAGAATGATTTTCTGAGCTCTTTTCCTCACTCTGGATGTATATAGTTCCTGAAGGGTGGGCAGGGGAGCACCAATAATCCTCTCAGCAGTCCGGACCGTTCTCTGCAATCTTCTGATGTCTGATTTTGTAGCTGAGCCAAACCAGACAGTTATTGATGTGCACAGAACAGACTCGATGACGGCTGAGTAGAACTGTCTCAGCAACTCCTGTGGTAGGTTAAACTTCTTCAGCTGGCGAAGGAAGTACAACCTTTGTTGGGCCTTTTTAACAATGGAGTCGATGTGAGTGACCCACTTCAGGTCCTGGGAGATGAAACATCCCAGGAACTTGAATTTCTCCACTGTAGCCACAGTGCTGTCCATGATGGTGAGTGAGGAAAGTGCAGGGGGGTTTCTCCTGAAGTCCACTATCATCTCTACAGTTTTAAGCTTGTTCAGCTCCAGGTTGTTGTGACTGCACCAGACAGCCAGCTCTTTTACCTCCTGTCTGTAGGCAGACTCATCACCGTCCCGAATGAGGCCGATAACCGTGGTGTCGTCAGCAAACTTCAGGAGCTTGACAGAGGGGTCTTTAGAGGTGCAGTCATTGGTGTAGAGGGAGAAGAGCAGTGGGGAGAGAACACAACCCTGAGGGGCGCCAGTGTTGGTGGTGCGGCTGCTTGATGTGAATTTCCCCAGTCTCACCAGCTGTTGCCTATCTGTCAGAAAGCTGGTGATCCATTGACAGATAGAGCTAGGAACAGAAAGTTGGTTTAGTTTGGTGTGGAGGAGTGAAGGAATAATGGTGTTGAAGGCCGAACTGAAGTCCACAAACAGGATCCTCACATAAGTCCCTGGCCTGTCCAGATGCTGCAGGATGAAGTACAAGCCAATGTTCACTGCATCATCCACTGACCTGTTTGCTCGGTAAGCAAACTGCAGGGGGTCCAGTAAGGGTCCGGTGATGTCCTTCAGATAAGCCAGAACCAGTTTTTCAAACGACTTCATGACGACAGATGTTAGCGCCACAGGTCTGTAGTCGTTAAGTCCTGTTATCTTGGATTTCTTTGGAACAGGAATAATGGTTGAAGATGTTTTAACAAATCCTCTATACATAATATTGCACTTTACAATAAAAAAAGTAATCTGGTCTGAATCAGGAAAGAAATCTGCACAGATCAAGCAGTCAAAACAGTCTAAAACAGCTCTAAACAAATATGTGGTTGGGTTTTGATGTGAGAACAGAAGATAGACTTTTCCACTGGAGGAAGCATTATGAACGTGTATTTTAGCCAGATGCAGCATTTTAATATTAAAAACGTCTCTGTGTTTGTTTATTTTTATTTTTATTTTTTATATAAACACACAGCTTTTGGCTTCATAAGATGTTAACTGATGGACTGGAATGGACTTGTGTATTACTGCGATGTTTTTAATCAGCTGTTTGGACTCGCGTTCTGACGGCACCCATTCGCATCCATTGGTGAGCGAGTGATGTAATGCTAAATTTCTCCAAATGTGTGTGCATATGTGTTTCAGAGGCAGCAGAAGCGAGGCAGGCGTCTAATGAACAGGAGCAGGGCCAACAGAAAGAGCTGAAGAGGAAACTGGAAAAAGCCGAAACGCTTAATAAAACATATGAGAAGAGTTTGAGAGAAAACAGCAGTCAGATGACTTCTGTTATTGAAAAGATGCAAAAGATGGTTGAACAGGTGACATCCTTAAATATTTGCTTTATATGCATTTTAGAAATTGTGTATTGATAGATTTCTATTAACATTAAAACTACGTTTTTACCTATGTTTTAGACGACAGCCCTCACTAATGCAAATGCAGGAAAAGATGAGAAGGCGTAAGACACACAGAAGCTCATCAGGATGCGATGCAATAGCATTCGGACTGAGGAGAATAAAAGAAACCTACAAAATGGAAAAATAAAAAAAAAACTTTAGCCTTTGTTAGCTTTAAAAAACAGGTTATTTATTGTTTTCTTTGGCTGAGTAAGTATGTGTTTTCATGCACATAGATATGAAAGAACTGCATTCGTGGACATTTGTAGATGTTTTTATTAATAAAAATGTTTGGCTGGCTCATTTTAGAATGTATACGCATTCATATGAAACTGTGTAACGTGCTCGATATGGAAAGGAAACGTTGTGCTTTATTTATTTAGTGTTATTTAATTTTATTTGGTTCTTAAATTCTGGCAGCTATGAAAGTATGATCCTTCCACACAAGTGACAATCTCATAAACGCAGATAGAGATACGCAAACCTGTTCCTAGCCCTGTATAATGATGAAACTGTAAAATGAATTTTTTTTTTTACATGTGAATTTGAAACTGTGTTTTAAATGACAGATGTCTGGTCGAGTTTTAAAGGTTGAAAACAAGCATGGAACGAATTGGAATTTATTGTATTTCAGTTTTGGTCTTGTGAACTGAAGCATTTCCCTACTGTTAGAAACCATCCACCACCATAAATATTCTTAAGTGTTGGTTTGAGGACAATCTAGTGTTCAGTCTAGACTAAAATATAGTTAAAGTTCAATTATTTTGAAAATACTGTCTGAATTCTCCCTTGCAATTAAGAATTCAGCTCAGCTCAAACAGTGCTATTTGTTAAAATACCTTGATGAATGCATTTTAATCTAAAGTCTTAATTTGAGGAAGGTCTAAAAACAGTAAGATATTGGCTTATGTTGGATGTAATTGGCAAAAAATGTTTTTTTTCTCTTTTTCTCAGGGACCATTTCTATTTTCTAATAGCCTGTTTCTGAACAGTTGCATGTTTAACTGTCTTCCAACAGAATTAAGTGAGTGAAGTTGAAAACATATCCCATGTAATATAGATTTTTTCTTTTTTTAAATCCACAAAAATGGTTCAATGACTTGGCCAGTAAGAAATGTATGAAAATGTATTTGTGGTTCATTTTTGAGGAGCAGTCCCAACAGAAATAAAACAATTCAAAATATACTCATAACTCGTTTTTTTGAATGTATTTGTGAAATGTCTAATTTTTTTTTTGTTTCATTTTTTCTTCCCAACTTTATGTGTACGTATTTACAAGCAGTACTGTAGCGAAGGCTTATCTCATTAATAATAATTAGGTTACGATGACGTCGCTTGTTGAACTTCCTGGAACGTCAAGGCACGTATGCTTATTAATATTCAATAGCCGCGCTGAGATTGGCCAGCTACACAGCCGTTGACAGCAAAAACGTCACACGTCATTTGACGTAATTAATATTCATGAGGAACAAGTCTTCGGTGCGTTTTCAACGCCTTTTATAAACAAAGGTATTATTTTTCAGTTACATAAAACGTTATTTGATGTGTTGAAAGCGCCAGGATGCAAAAAGACAATCTGAGAGCAAAAACGAGACGCTTTACACGTCAGGAAATGTGATATTTTGACTGAATGCTGCGTAGTTTCATTTTCATTTACAGATCGGATATCACGCACAGGTTCGTTCAAAACTTTTGTCCCCTGAATTCAATGAAACGTTCGATATATTGTATTATTTGTGTTCTTTTATTCCCTTGTGACGTCTACAGATCATAAACAGTGCTCATGTGTGACCAATTGACAAGCTCACATGTACAAAAGCAACCGTCAAAGAGCTGATATTAAATCTTTCCACCTTCAGTTACGGTTTTCATCATGCTCCTCGCCCAGTCTTGCTATTTAAGCTGCCTTACATTTGCAGTTTTATTCTGTCCTCTTATTGTTGGCAACAATGCAATGACTGTCAACACAAACACAAATACAGTGCCTTTTCCCTGGGACAAGATAAGATTGGCAGAAACAGTGAAACCCCAGCACTATGACCTCCTCATACACCCTAACTTGACCTCCCTGACCTTTACCGGAGTCGTCCAGATCCTCATAGAGGTACAGCAGGACACCAGAGCCATCATCCTCCACAGCAAGAACCTTCAGATCTCCAAAGCTCAGCTCTTGGACTCCAGACATCCTCAGGATCTGCAAGTCAGTGAGTTTAAAGCCTATGAACAGATTGCGCTCTTCTCTGATGGCTTCACATTTGAGAAAGGAAACCATGTGGTGTGTTTGGAGTTCTCCGCCAACTTATCAGACAGTTACCATGGCTTTTATAAAGGCAGATATACCACAAACAGTGGAGAGGTCAGGTAAGACAACCACAACATTGGTGCTTTACTCAGACTGTGTTTGAAGTGGCTTTAAAGATGGGAAATCCTTTCAAAATGTGGATATTTCTCTTTACAGGTTGTTGGCGTCCACTCAGTTTGAGCCGACACATGCTCGAGCCGCCTTCCCTTGTTTTGATGAACCTGCATTCAAAGCCAACTTTACCATTCGTGTGCGCAGAGAATCCAGGCACATTTCCATATCCAACATGCCCAAGGTACACATAATTAACCATTTTCTGCTGTTAAATTTCTGGGTTTGATCTTTATAGTGCAGGTGAAATTGACCTGGATTACCCAATGTAATTCACCAAAAACCACACTATGAGAAACCCCCAGAAAAATCAGTTAAAAATAGTAAATCTTTAACATGAATAATTCTCACACATTACAAATAAATAAACATGAGAATAGTCAAAAGTTTTTGAACAGTAAGATTTTTAATGCTTTTTTGAAGAATTCTCTTCTGCTCACCATGCCTGCATTTATTTGATGCAAAATACAGCAAAATCAGTAATATTGTGAAATATTTTTGCTATTTAAAATAACTGCTTTATATTTGAATATATTTTAAAATTTAATTTATTCCTGTGATCAAAGCTAAATTTTCAGCATCATTACACCAGGATTATTTGATGAATAGAATTGATCCAAAGGTGATGATAAAAACATTTATAATGTTAAAAAAGATTTCTATTTCAGATAAATGCTGTTCTTCTGAACTTTCTGTTCATCAAAGAAACCTGAAAAAATTCTACTCAGCTGTTTTCAACATAATAATAATAATAATAAAAAATGCTTCTTTTTTTTTTTGAGCAGCAAATCATAATATCAGAATGTTTCTGAAAGATCAT
Organism: Cirrhinus mrigala; assembly: GCA_036247105.1. Lineage (NCBI taxonomy): Eukaryota > Metazoa > Chordata > Actinopteri > Cypriniformes > Cyprinidae > Cirrhinus > Cirrhinus mrigala. Next base: position 25,966,944 of record CM070016.1, read on the forward strand.
GTGACTGGAAAAATGATGATAAAAATTCAGCTTTGAAATTACAGGAATAAATTACGTTTTAAAATATATAGAAAGCAGTTATTTTAAATAGTAAAAATATTTCTAAATTTTACTGTTTTTACTGTACATTATAAATAAATGCAGGCTTGGTGAGCAAAAGAGACTTCTTTAAAAAAAATGTAAAAAAAACTTTTGACTGGTGCATGATTTAAAATTGTATTTAATAACCAATTTTTAAGCATTATTTTTTAAAAATAGTCCTGTAAATATTTTTTAAAAACATTTTCAGCAGTGAAAAAGCACTTATTCTGTGTTCTTTTCTGAAGCTCAAAAAGTAGAAGCATGACAATTAACACATGAAATGTACATCATATAAAAATGGACAGCATCAACGCAGTGTACATTTCTTTAGATAAATGCAGCTGCCGAATGCATAAATATAAATGTGAACACCCTTAGAGGGTAGTTGAGAATCTGACATAACAAAAATTTAAAATTATAATATAATTTTTTTTTTTTACATTTAAAAAATTTATAAAAAATACATTTAAACAAATCTCTTTTTTTTTCTTTTTTTTTAAATTAAATTCTGTGCAGCTACTTTTAACCATGAAATAACCAGGTCAGATTGAACCAGAAACATAATCATAACAGAAACTTAATAGAATACAGAAACAGAAACAGTCATAACAGAAACAGTTTATGTTTTGAAATTATATCTGCAATGTGATTCATTGACATTTAAAAGCTATTTTCTCAGGATATACTTTTTTACAGACCATTTCATATAAATTTAAGCTAATGCAAGGTTAATTCTTCCAATAGCTGAGAACTGTAGAACTGGCCGACGGGCTGCTGGAGGATCAGTTTGACACGACGGTGAAGATGAGCACCTACCTGGTGGCCTTCATTATCTCCGATTTCCAGTCCATCAGTAAAAAAAGCCAGCATGGAGTCGAGGCAAGTCAATAACATGACCAAAAGCATTGTAAATACACTTAATAATATACCTCATTACACTGACTCTTCATAACCTGAATCCTGATGTAGATATCAGTATATACAGTTCCTGAGAAGATCAGTCAGGCGCAATATGCTCTCGACACCGCCGTCACACTGCTAGACTTTTATGATGATTATTTTGACATCCCATATCCACTTCCCAAACACGGTGAGTGTAAAAGCAGTCACTTTTATTGCTGGTGAAAATGGTATAATGTATCTGCCAAAAAATAATTTTAAATAACCTATTTTTGAATATAACTGTACTGGCAGATCTTGCAGCTATCCCAGATTTTCAGTCAGGTGCTATGGAGAATTGGGGCCTGTCGACATATAGAGAGTCTGGTTTGCTCTTTGACCCTGAGAAATCTTCTTCCTCTGACAAACTGGGAATCACCAAAGTTATCGCCCACGAACTGGCACATCAGGTTGATATTTCTATTAATTCAGTCAAGTAATGGATAATGCACAGGCAGTCGGTTTATGACCATCTGTGCATTATTCTGCTTATTGTTTGACTCTTTAACAAACAAATAAATAAATATATGTATAAAATATATAATAGTAGAAATCATATAAACACACATATATAGAAATAAGTGGTTGACTGAAAAACAATTCAAAATGGTATTGTGTGAGAAGAAAGACAGCGAAATGGTATGAGACATGAAACTATAACAGATACACTGTAGTTCAAAATGTTGGGATCAGTACGATTTTTAAAGAAGTTTCTTCTGCTCATCAAGGCTGCATTTATTTGATTAAAAATACAGAAAAAAAACAGGAATATTGTGAAATATTATTACAATTTAAAATAATGGTTTTCTGTTTTAATATACTTTAAAATTTAATTTATTCCTGTGATGCAAAGCTGAATTTTCAGCATCATCACTCCAGTCTTCAGTGTCACATGATCCTTCAGAAATTGCTCTAATATACTGATTTATCATCAACGTTGTTGGAAACATTTAAAATTGAATTTTTTTGTAACAAGATAGTCTACCGTTTAAAAGTTTGAAGTCGGTATTTATTTATATATTTATTTATTTATTTAAATTTTATTCAGCGAGGATGTGTTACATTGATAAATGTGATAGTAAATACTTATATTGCTAGAAAAGATTTCTATTTTAAATAAATGCTGTTCTTTTTAACTTTTTATTTATCAAAGAATCCTAAAAACAAATATCACAGGTTCCAAAAAAATATTAAGTAGCTCAACTGTTTCCAATATTGATAATAAATCAGCATATTAGAATGATTTCTGAAGGATAACGTGACACTGAAGACGGGGGTTAAAATTCAGCTTTTCATCACAGAAATAAATTATATCATATTGTATATTAAAACAGAAAACCATTATTTTAAATTGTAATAATATTTCACAATTTTACTGTGTTTTCTATATTTTTGATCAAATAAATGCAGCCTTCATGAGCATAAAAACCTTCTTTAAAAAACTGTTTTTTTTTTTTTTTTTTGCCTGTCATTGACATAAATCTGTTGTCTAGTGGTTTGGAAACCTGGTCACAATGCAGTGGTGGAATGACCTGTGGCTAAATGAGGGCTTTGCCAAGTTCATGGAGTATGTGTCTGTCAACATCACCCACCCAGAGCTGCAAGTGGTGAGACCAATTAATCCAACTAACAGTTGAGATTGTGGTGACATGTATTTATAATCGACATGACTGATCTGATTTTGAGTGCCTCTATTTTAGGATGATTATTTCCTGGAGAAGTGCTTCACCGCCATGTCAGTGGACTCTTTAACCTCCTCACACCCCATTTCCACTCCAGTGGAGAATCCTGCGGAAATCAGCGAGATGTTTGATGACGTTTCCTACCGGAAGGTACAGTTTATCTCTCTCTAGAATCCTTATAGTCAACATTGCCCGGATTAATATTGTGTTGCGAGACAGTTTGACCCACATTCGATTTTTGCAATGTGCATGTGCATGTCGATGTGCATGCAAAGGTTTCCCACATAGATGTGTTTTGGAAAGTCGGTTCAAATTTTGGTGACTTTTAGGGGTCAAATTGACCCCAGTTTGGTTCCAGAAAATCTTTATTGACTGCCTTTTTATGTCTGGTTTTTAAACCCTTATGAGGGTAAAAGCTTTTGACACTTACTTAGATTAGCAGCTGAGATCCAAAAAACTAACATCCAAAGACAGTTTTTGACTGAGAAACACAAATATATGAAAAAACACCCAATTCTGGGTAACCTATGATTTCTGCAGTGCAAACAACGCAGATTAAATCTCATCAGAATCCAGCCAAAAAAATGGAATTTACTTTATAATGTAGAATTTCACAGAACTTGGCAAAATTTGGATCAAAATAAGGGCTGTACAATTAATAATAAAATTAATAAAAATGGACAATCGTCAGTCACTATTGTCAGATATACGCAGAAACACAGAAGGTCTTTATTACAACCTGCCAAATAAAGGTTTGGTTTAATTTGAAGAAATTATGACAGAAATATATTACTGTTTTACAGTAGAATGTACTTCTTGTCATAATAATTATAATAATACAGTTTATTTAAAGTTTATCAGCAGCACTTTGTTTCCCCAAAAATGAAAGGAACTGCTAAAATTGCATTTGATTACTTTTTAGGAGATGAATTAAATTGTAAAAAAATTGCATTCAATGCGTTTAATTTTTTATTCTTGAGATTACAATAATTTTTAATACATTAAATCTGTATTTGAATTGTTGAATTTTTTTATGGATTTGGTTGATTAAACATACTTTTTTTTTTTTTCAGAAAAAAAATAAAATAAAATAAAATATATAAACAGAATCCAGAAAAAAAATGTAAAACAGAGAATTTGGGATATAAAAATCATGAAATGTGTTCAAGTCAAATGATTAGACATCCTTTTTTTTTTATAAAATTCAGTTCAACTATTAAAACAGAATTAAAATGGAAAACTGAATTTGAAGGAACACCCAGTTCTGCTTGGATGATTCAGAAGACGAGTCACGAGATTTCATACATTCTTAATGTATTTCATATTTTAGTCTTTGACAAGCTACGATAAAGTTTTTTTTTTTTTTTTACCTGACTCTTTGTTTTTCAGTTTATATGGAGTACCCATATTTTTAACACAAAAAAAGGATTCATTTGTTTTAATATATTTATTTGTTCTTCATCATCTCTGAAGGGAGCGTGTATCTTGAATATGCTGAGGGATTTCCTGACCGCTGAAGCTTTCAAGTACGGTATTATACACTACCTGAAGACACACAGCTACCAAAACACAGTGAATGCTCACCTTTGGGAAAGTCTTACCAATGTAAGTGACCTCTGTTAGTTCCTGTGTATGTTCTCCACTCCTGTATATAATTTAAACTATTCCTATAGAGGCCAAATGCATTTAAATTTTTGCAGATCTGCACTTCTGATGAATTGGATTCAGGAAGACTAAAACTTGATGGATTCTGTTCCAAAAACAGGGCTGAATCCCCGGCCTCTGTGAGTGCTGCAATACATCATTTTATATTTAATTTTATGTTAATCTACAGTAGTCAACATTTGGATTAGATAAAAAAATCTTGTCCTAAGACATGAACAGTTATTGTTTTAGTTTTAGGACAACTTTGATAAGAGGTTTTGATCAAATTCAAATGTTGACTAGTATATTTTTAGTATATAATTAAATTATCTAATGGAATTATCTTGAGGTTAAGCTCTTATAATATTTCTTTACTAAAAATGTGTCATTTATATTAGATATTAAAACACAAACCAAATAACTGATTGAATAATTGTGCTAAATGATAAAACTTGTTTTGGCAGAAATGGTTCATGGAGGACAGCGTTGACGTTGGAGCCATTATGGACACCTGGACGCTGCAGGAGGGGTTTCCTTTAATCACTGTGGAGGTCAAAGGTCAAGAGGTCACCCTCAAACAGGAGCGCTTCCTTAGAGATGCAAACTCTTCAAAGACTTCAAGGTACGAACTGGCTATGGAATACTAAACTACTGTTTAATACGTACTATATATTTAACAAATGGTATGTGAAACAGTCTGTGTTATGCTTTTAAAATTGTATTTTATGGCATTCTGATCAAATAAGAAGTAAAAAAGAAGATAATGAAAGAAAATCATAGATGATATTATTTCTGTTATATTTTTCACCTTGAAAAGGTCACATTTAGTGCATTGCATTGTGGAATACAGAGATATTTTAGTTTTATTTGTATACTTTAGTATTATTTAGTAATATTTTGAATTACTGTTATCTTTATTTTCTTCTTTTTTTTCTTTTTTAGTTTTTTTTCAGCCTCTTAGGTTTAGGGTTTTTTATATTTCTTAATAGGTTTTTTTTTTTTTTTTTTTTTTTTTAGGTTTTTAGGTTTAAGTTATTCATTTAATTGATCTTTTAATTTCAGTTTTATTTCAGTCACTAAGAAAATGAGTTTTAATAGTTTTCTGTTTTATTAACAATAACAACACTAGTTTTTTCTAGTCATTTTTTTAGTATTAAAAATGGAATTTACTTTATAATGTAGATTTTCACATAATTTGGCACAAAATTTGGATCAAAAGAAGGACTGTACAGTTGATCATTAATAAAAATTATAATAAAACTATTGTCAGATGCACACAGAAACTCAAAGGTCTTTACTACAACCTGCCAAATAAAAGGTGGGTTTAATTTGAAGAAATTATGACAGAAATATATTTGCAATTGTACAGTAATAATTATAATAATAAAGTTTATTAAAACAGTTTATCAATCCATGTTTTGTGCAGCACTTTGTTTGCCAAAAATGAAAGGAATTTTTTCAGTTGCATTTGATTAGTTTTTAGGAGACTCATTAAATTGTTAGTTTTATTCATTCGATTATCGCCATTTTTTTTTATACAGCAAATCTGTTTTTGAATTGTTGAATTTTTATGAATTCGGTTGATTAAACATGAAATTTGGCTACTATGCACAGTATGCATATTGCAGAAATAGTGAATATAGTAAGCTAGTATGCTACTCTCAATATAGCCTTAATGTTATTCACTCAAAGTAATAATTGATTATTTAATATTTGTTGTTTGTGTATTTAATTTCTCATAGTACGTCAAGCTTCCTGTGGCAGGTTCCTCTGACTTACATCACCAGTCACAGTAGTGCAGTGCAGCGTTTCTTGCTGAAAACTGAAAAAGGTGTTTCTCACACTATCAGATATTAAACCAACCCAACATGTTTACTTTCTGTTATGCTGAAATCTGACTGTGTTTGCAGATGTGTTGTACCTGCCAGAGAAGGTGGACTGGATTAAATTCAACGTGGACCTGCGGGGGTATTATATTGTGCATTATGAGTCAAGAGGCTGGGACGCTTTGATTAACCAACTCCAGCAAAACCACAGCGTGTTCAGTAGCAATGACAGAGCCAGTCTGATCCACGACATCTTTCAGCTGGTCAGGTGAGGGAACTGAGCTGGTGTTCCTTTATTAAAGGAATAGGAAAGTCGCCAAAAAATGAAAATTTGCTGAAAATGTCATTACCCTCAGGCCATCCAAGAGGTAGATGAGTTTGTTTCTTCATCAGATCTGGAGGAATGTAGCATTGCATCACTTGCTCACCAGTGGATCCTCTGCAGCGAATGGCTGCCGACAGAATGAGCGTCCAAACAGCTGAAAAAAAACATCACAATAATCCAAAAGTAATCCACACCACTCCAGTTCATCAGTTACCATCTTGTGAAGCCAAAAGCTGTGTGTTTGTAAGAAACAAATCCATCATTAATATGTTTTTAACTATAAACCATTGCTTCTGGCCAAAATACATTTTGTGAAGTGAAAAGGTACATGTTTGTGAGAAAAGAACCTAAAATATGAGTCCATAATCCATAACAACCCTTCCTCCAATGAAAAAGTCCATCTCCTGTTGTCTCTCACATCAAAATCCACCCACATATTTGTTTAGAGCTGTTTTGAACTGTTTTGTCTTGTAAATGGTGCTTGAAATCTGTGTAGATTTCTCTCCTGATTCAGACCATAAGACTTTTTTACTGGAGGAAGCAATATTATGGATTATGGACTCATATTTTAGGTTCTTTTCTCATAAACATGTACCTTTTCACTTCACAAAATGTAAATTGATGGACTGGAGTGGTGTGGATTACTTGTGGATTATTGTGATGTTTTTATCAGCTGTTTAGACTGACGGCACCCATTTACTGCAGAGGATCCATTGGTGAGCAAGTGATGTAATGCTACATTTCTCCAAATCTGTTCCCACAAAGAAACAAACCCGTTTACATTTTGGATGGCCTGAGACCGAGTACATCAATAGTTTGGGTACACTATTCTTTTAAAGAGAACATAAAACAGCATTTGCAGTGCATTTAATTTCTGTAATATGACATATTTTGGAATAAAATAGAATATTCAGTAAGAAAATTATGGATCTGTATTTGATTAGGCAGAAACGTTAACAAGAATTTGAGCATGTAAGTGTCATTGCATTAAAATGCATTGAATCAAGTGTCTTTTAGTGTAACTATAGATGCAGAAATGCACTTTTCAAGCAAAACATTTGACAAAAAGAAGTTTGTGACATCATACATTCATTAAAATCAACAAAACTATAAGACTTCAAATATGGAGAAACATGAGACCAGTGAAGACAAAACATTCTGCACAAACAATTCTTGATTTGATTAGACTTGATTAAAAATGTCATTCAGTTATTTAATTTTAAATCATGTTAAATGTTTAAATCATTGCAGAGTTTATTGTTGTTCTTAATCAAATTTATTTGTCTTTTCTTCAGCATTGAGAAAGTCCCGCTGGATAAAGCTCTGAATCTGAGTTTGTACCTCAGTAAAGAGTCTGAGATCATGCCGGTGACGCAGGGCTTTAATGAGCTGGTGCCGCTTTACAAACTCATGGAGAAGAGAAACATGGAGGAACTGGAGAACCAGCTGAAGGTTGTGGTTGCAAACATGATTAAGTCTAGTTTAAAGATGACATGTGCAATATTTTGGATGCTAAGATAACTTTTTTTAGTGTCTCAGTTTAGACACTGCATTTAAAATCTTTTAATGACATTTTCTAAAGTAGCTGACCAGGGTAAGACAGCAACATCTGACTATTCATGGCTTTTATAGAGACCTGTGATTTCTGTAATAAACGAGGATTGAATCGCAGAGAATCCAATCTTAAAAATGGAATTTACTTCATAAAGAATGTATAATTTCACAGAACTTAGCGAAATTTGGATCAAAAGAAGGGCTGTACAGTTGATCATTAATAAAAATTGATAAAACTATCATCAAATGCAACTCAACTTGGCAAATAAAAGGTTGGTTTAACTTGAAGAAATTATGACAGAAATATATTTGCAATTGTACAGTAGAATGTACTTCTTATCATAATAATTATAATAATACAGTTTATTAAAACAGTTTATCAATCCGTGTTTTGCGCAGCACTTTGTTTGCCAAAAATGAAAGGAATTTTTAAAGTTGCGTTTGATTAGTTTTAGGAGATTAATTAAATTGTTAAAATTGTTATTCATTCGATTATCACCATTTTTTTTCTAATTGTTGAATTTTTATGAATTCAGTTGATTAACATTCTTTTTTATCAGGAAAAAATAAATACATTTCTATATAAAACAGAATCCAGAAAAAATAAATTGTAAAACAGAGAATTTGTGGAAAATAATTCTTGAAATTTAAGTCAATTAATTAGACATTCTTTTTTATTATTAAAATGCAATTAAAAAAACTAAATTTGGTGAAACATTTAAAGCATTTTGTGAAAAAATTAAATATAATTAGACAAGCTGTTGTTGATTTGCTGTTTTAACAGGGTCATTTAGTGAAGTTATTCAAGACGCTGATTGACCGTCAGAGCTGGTCTGATGACGGGTCTGTATCCGAGCGGATGCTTAGGAATTATCTGCTGTTGTTTGCCTGCGTCCGCCGTTACCCATCCTGCATCAGCACCGCCACTCAACTCTTCCAACAATGGAAAGAATCTGATGGCAAAATGAGGTGAGTTTGTTAGTTTGATTCACATAGCATCCACATTATATATACTACACACTATTTTCATACATTCATTTATATCCTTTGTGTTGTTTGCTTCAGACTGCCCACTGACATCAGTTTGGTGGTCTACACTGAAGGGGCACGTACAGACGAAGGCTGGGACTTCCTATTGGAGAAATACAAGCGATCCGCCTCGCCATCTGAGAAGTGGATGATTAAAGCCGCCCTGTCGTACAGTCCGTTAGCTCACAAGCTTCAGTGGTGAGTCTGGATTCATGAAGCTGCTGAGACGTCACATGACATTTTCATGGTTCAGCCAAACCTGACATCGATCATGGTGCACAAATCATTAAGGAAGCTCAAACTTTTTGGCGTATTTATCCGAAAAGACCTTGTCTTGAAAGTCATTAAAATGCAAAAGCGTGATTCATTTCTTGCCTTTTCAATCCTGCGTGTCTTGAGTCATTTAATCCTGCTCCATGATGTATTCTTCTTTCTCGTTCTGTCTAGGCTTTTGGAAAGAGGCATTGAAGGAGAGATAATAAAAACTCAAGACCTGCCGTCGCTGGTCATCAGTGTTAGTAAAAACCCGAAAGGTTTTAAACTCGCCTGGGAGTTCCTGAAAACCAACTGGGGGAAATTTGTGAAGAAGTGTGTAGAAAGCTTTTATATCTACCTGAAGACCTTGTTATATGGTCAAATAAAATCACATTCTTGTTTTATGGTGCCAATGACACATGATAGCATGTTAGATTGTGAATATTAGTGGCGTATTAAATCCAAATCTTCCTTTTAGGTTTGATCTCGGTTCGTCTGCAATATCTCGCATGGCAGTTGGTGTGACCGATCAGTATTCCACCAGAGAAATGCTGGATGAGGTACTTCACATTGATTCTTTCTAGAAGTATGAATGCAAATTAAGCACCTATAGTCCAAAAATGCAAAATAAAGCAGATAATATATTGAACCAATGAATTAATTATAGTCCATTTCTACTGTAAAACATGCAGTAATGTTATACAGTAAGGTTTAATTTGATAACATTAGTTGTTAACATTTAATGTTATCAGTTAACGTTAGTTAATACACTATAACTAACATATGAAAGCTTGTTTCTGCCGCAGGATAAATATTAAAAGAGTAAATGCGACTTTATCTCACAATTCACACTTTTTTACTCACAATTTTTTTCTTGCATTTTTTAGTTTATATCTGACAGTTTTAACTAATTTTCATACAATTCTGACTTTATGCCATAATATGTCAGAATTGCAAGATATACCTCAAAATTGTGAGAAATAAACACAGTTCTGATTAGAAAAGTCTGTTCTATTTTTCATTGCAGTTGCAAGTTTGTATCTTACAGATCCAACTTTTTTTCTCAGAATTGCGGGTTTATATCAATTACAACTGCGAGATGAAGTCAGAATTGAGATATTAAGTCAGAATTGTGAGACAATCAGAATTGTGAGAAAGTCAGAATTGTGAGATATTAAGTCAGAATTGCAAGATATTAAGTCGGAATTGTGAAATATAAAGTCAGAATTGCGAGATAAAGTCAGAATTGTGAAATATAAAGTCAGAATTGTGAGATATGAAGTCAGAATTGCAAGATATTAAGTCAGAATTGTGAAATATAAAGTCAGAATTGCGAGATAAAGTCAGAATTGTGAAATATAAAGTCAGAATTGTGAGATATGAAGTCAGAATTGTGAAATATAAAGTCAAAATTGCAAGATATTAAGTCAGAATTGTGATATATAAAGTCAGAATTGTGAGATATTAAGTCAGAATTGCAAGATATTAAGTCAGAATTATGAGATATAAAGTCAGAATTTCAAGATAAAGTCAGAATTGAGATATTAAGTCAGAATTGTGAAATATACAGTCAGAATTGCAAGATAAAGTCAGAATTATGAGATATAAAGTCAGAATTGAGATATTAAGTCAGAATTGCAAGATATTAAGTCAGAATTATGAAATATAAAGTCAGAATTGAGATATTAAGTCACAATTGTGAGACAAAGTCAGAATTGCAAGATTAAGTCAGAATTCTATTTTACAGTGGTTATTTTCCATGTTGTCAACATATTGAGGTCACATGGGTGACAGATCATTTCTGGTTAATGGTGTATGTAAACAAAAGCATTGTGGCATTTGCACCGATTTGTGTCAGTAGAAATGTAAGGACACTGTATCAATTAGTTGTTTGTGTTGTTCCTGTAGGTTCAGTCTTTCTTCGGGTCACTAGGGGAGGATCAGGGCTCTGGGCTCCGCAGCGTTCAACAGGCCCTGCAGAAAATCCAGCAGAACATCCGCTGGATGGACAGGAACGTCCCACTACTGAAAGCCTGGCTGGACAGAAACAGTCTATGACTGAGTTTGGACAAACTCTAGAGACGCTTGAGAGTGTTTAACAGGGTGTGGGACTCAAGACTGCACCTAGTTTCACCTTGGGTACGGCTCTTTACAAGGGCCTGAACACTGAAAGAAACCAGCTTTGATATCATCAGCATGTGAACATTTGTACTGGCTGCAACAAAATGTGACTAAAGAAGTTTTGAATATTAATGCAAAATATTAACCAGTGATGCACTGAAATTAGATTTTTACAGAAACACCAAAGCCAAAAATGACATGTTCATTTAATTTTAATTAATAATCAAGGCAGTTTTTATATAAGCTGTTTAATGATGCAATTATGTTTCTGTTCCAATTTGCTGTTGAAATATAAATGTGGCTGAAAAAAGCTTGTTTTCATGATAGGGGTTCATTCTAAGACACATTAAATAATTAAGACAACCGGTTAAGTAAAAAATTGTAATACACTAATATATTTAGCAAAATGCTCCTATAGAGTTTTTTCTAGTTAAGGGTTGCACTGTTTTGAAAATGTAAATGAAAGACAGTAAATGAATATATACAGTTGAAGTCAAAAGTTTACATACACCTTGCAGAATCTGCAAAATGTTAATTTTTTTCACCAAAACAAGAGGGATCATACAAAATACATGTTATTTTTTATTTAGTACTGACCTGAATAAGATACTTCACATAAAAGACATTTACATATAGCCCACAAGAGAAAATAATATTCAATTTATAAAAATGACCTTGTTCAAAAGTTTACATGCACTTGATTCTTAATGCTGTGTTGTTACCTAATTGATCCACAGCTGTGTTTTTTTCTTTTTTTGTTTAGTTATAGTTGTTCATGAGTCCCTCGTTTGTCCAGAACAGTTAAACATCCTGCTTTTCTTCAGGTCCCACAAATTCTTTGGTTTTCCAGCATATTTGTGTATTTGAACCCTTTCCAACAATGACTGTATAATTTTGAGGTGCATCTTTTCACACTGAGGACAACTGAGGGACTCATTTGCAACTATTACAGAAGGTTCAAACACTCACTTTTGAATTTGTAGATCAGGGTAAATCTAACCTATTTTGTCTTATGGAGAACATGTAAGTATCTTCTGTAGCTTCTGAAATGCAGTACTAACTTAAAAAATGCTATATTTAGGCAAAATAAGAAAAATGTACACATCTTCATTCCGTTTAAAAGTTTTCACTCCCCGGCTCTAAATGGATTGTATTTCCTTCTGAAGCATCAGTGAGTGTTTGAACCTTCCGTAATAGTTGCATACGAGTCCCTCATTTGCCCTCAGTATGAAAAGATGGATCTCAAAATCATAGTCATTGTTGGAAAGGGTTTAAATACACAAAAGGGCTTTTGAAGGACTTTTCAGAAGAACAGTAGGCAGTTTAACTGTTCAGGACAAACAAGGCACTCTACAAGGAACAACTAAACAAAAAAAAAAAAGTGAAATACTGTATGCAGGTCAGTACTAAATAAACAATAACATGTATTTTGTATGATCCCTCTTATTTTGGTAAAAGAATTAACATTTTGCAGATTCTTAAAGGTATATTGATCTATATATGTGCTTTTTAAGACGTCTGGATAGGAATAGATTAATATAATAAACTATAACAATGATAATAGAATTTTCATTTTTAGATGTACTGTCGCTTTAAATATCCTGAGGTAAATGTAATGTTACGTGACTTGCAAGCGGTTTTACTGACGTCTTTTCGTGGTTGAAACATCGATTCAGCAATTACATGAGACATGACACATTTCGGTAAGTTATTCTTTTTCTTTCAGCATAGTTCCTGATGTCCATTCATGTGTATTTTGCGTTATAACTAAAAGAGGAAGAGACGACCGGTTCGCGTCGCGCTTTAGCGATCTATCGCGACACGCTAAAACGCGCCAAAACGGCGTTTATTGTTTGAATTTCGTTTTAAAACTTACAATTTAAAGCTCAGACTGTGTTCAATATCAAAAGTAGCAACGCTCATCGCGATGAAGATCGATTGAAAACTCAAATTCGACGGTGTCGAAACTACTTTTCGGTGCGTCACTAAATGAAACACTTCTAGTTTCTGTGACATTCAAAATGTAGTTTTGATGTCTGAAAGTAAAGAAACCTATTTTAAACGCATTCTGTGGATTTGATTAACATCCTTTTAGAAACCACAAACACTCTTAAAGTATTGGTAAATGTATGGTCACATTTATTATGGTATTAAAATGTTTTTATTAATAGTTGTCAAAAACAATTAAAAGAAATCAAAAGGTTGAACATTTAAATTACATATTTACATACCAGCATGTAAAAAGTTTGTTAAATAGAGCTTAAACGACTAGCTATTAATTTTTTCACTGTAACCTGTAACTGATCACAGCTTGATTTATATAGAAATAACTTATCAAGAGTTCAAACCACACCCACCTGGTAAAATTATTTGGCACAGTATTTTACCTTCTAAGAAATCTCTGAATAACTATTTTAAAAAACACATTGTAAAACAAACATGCTGTACTGAAACACCAACAAATTCATGTTAAATCTGTAACAGCTAATCAGACATTTGAAACAAACAAACATACAGATGAGGATTAGTAGTTAAACCTGATTTCAAAACTGGTTCATATTGGATTCTGGGAAAATATTGCATTGAGCAATACATATCAGAATGCCTTGAATATGTACATGCATTATCAATCAAATGTCCAGAAAGCAACACAGCCCAGCTCACGAATGGCAATGACCCACACATCTGGACAGACGCCGACACATCTGTGCTCTCTCAATACGGTCCAGTAGCTCTTTCTGCTCTAATGTGATGGGAACGATCTTCAGCATCTGCGGTCGTAATCACTGACCATCCTTTTGATGTGGTTCAGCTTAGCCTTCAGGTGCTTGCAGCGCTTCTTCTTTACCTGGTAATCACCACTCTGCAGAGACAGTGGGAAATGCATCAGATAACATCCCTCACTGTTGTTCGTTTCTGTGAGAAATCTTGGATTCAGCTCATTCTTACCCTCTTTTTGTCTTTCAGCGTGTTGTACTCGTCCATGGCATCCTGTTACAAGAGAAAGACTGAAGTCAGCAATAAGTGCAGTGAAACAAACATTTTTCCCATGCAGTCGTTTATTATTTACAAATAATACACCATAACGTTCCATCGTAAGAAACAAGTCAGGCACCAATGGGTGAATCTTACAAAAAAAAAAAAAAAAAAAAAAAAAAAAAAACTCTCCCTCTCTCTCTCTATTTGAACTGATATTTATATTTTTATAATCATATTTATATTATATTTAAATATAATATCATTAATATGAAATAAGCAAAATAGTTGCTTTATGAGAATTAATAATGATTACTATTGAATCCAGGCCTTTCAAGCCAAAAACCGAGGAACATCGTTTTAAATTGTACTGAACATTTAAGGGGACATTTTATTTATTTATTCCACATCATCATAATATTTCTTGCGTTTATGCTAATTTAATGAATAATAATAATAATAATAATAATAATAATAATAATAATAAATAAATAAGATATAATAATTTTAAAACAATTTAAAAGAATTAATACTATAAAATTGTATTTCAGTACTTAGTAATTCTCAGTAATGGGAATTTAAATTAGTAATTTTTTATACTTGTATTTTTTATAATTTCTTGTACTTTTTATGCTAATTTTAATAATAATAAATAAGATATAATAATTTTTAAACGATTTAAAAGTAAGAATAATACTATGAAATTGTATTTCAGTACTTACTAATTTTCAGTAATTTAAATGTTTATTTTTTGTTAATTATTAATGATACTTGTACTTTTTATGTTAATTTTAATAATAATAATAATAATAATAATTACTAGCAGTAGCACTAGGATGTTGTTGTTGTTGTTCAAATAATTACTATAAAATATTTTATGATAATAAAAAAGATAGTATTACAGTACTTATTACTTAATAAATAATGACAAATAATGATAATTATCAATGATCAATTAATGATAATGAATCTAGAAAACATTTAATTCCAGGAATATAATGATAATAATAATAATAATAATAATAATAATAATAATAATAATAATAATAATAATAAATATTAATATTAATTCTCAGTAATGGGAATTTAAAGTATTTTTTACTTTAAGAATTTTTATTTTTTTAATTATTAATCAATTATATTGATTATACTCTTTTGGCTAATTTAATATTTATTATTATTATTATTATTATTATTATTATTATTATTATTATAAGATATGTAAATAATTATTTTTAAAACTATTCAATAGTAATAAAATTAATATAAAAATCATATTTCAGTACTTAGTAATTCTTAGTAATGGGAATTTAAATTTGTAATTCTTTAAATTAATAAATAATATTTTATTGTCATTTTTACTGCTAATTTTAATAATAATAATTAGTAGTAGTAGTAGTAGTAGTAGTAGTAGTAGTAGTAGTATTTTGTTGTTGTTGTAAAAATAATTATTATAATAATTTTATTATAAAATATAATGAAATGATTAAAAAGATAATAATAATATTCCAGTACTTATTTAAATTGACAAATATATAGATGTATTTTATTTACACTTTATAATCATTAGCACTGTCTTTATGGTAATGTAATAATAATGAATACATTGCAATATTCCAGTACTTCTTATTTCTCAGTAATGAGAATTAATAAGAGTCATCACTGAATCTTGACGACTTTCATACCAGGAACTGAGGACTGCCCTCCTGCAGATCATCGAGCTCACGATCCACTTCAGCCAAACGCTTGTTGATCTGGTCCAGTACTGCCTGGAGCTCCTTGTACTCCTGATGGTCTTTGTCAAACAGGCGTTTGTAGTAATCTCTCTCTTCATTATTCATAATGGGAGGGAATTCACTGGAAAAAAACAACCACTTCCGTCACACCTCGATCGCCAGTGTGCATTATAAACCCAGAGCTTGATTTCCGTAGTAAACCCACCTGGAGAAGTTATCATCGTCCAGCTCGTCTCCAGAGGAGGCGTAGTCGGTATCGTAATCCCGTCCATCTGCGGTGCGTGGGCGTCCAGCGCGCCGTTTCTTGGGCCGCCCTACAGAGCTGTTCATCTCAGATCCGCTGCTCAGCGGGGCTGAACTACGGACGGGCACTTCATGCTGGATCTCCCTGAACAACATAAACATAAGCAGACATTTGACAAATCAATCATGCGAACTTAATAAAGACTCAAATCAAGAATTTCCTAGGTCATAACCAGATTACAGGAGACATTGTTTTCATTCCTCCACAGTGTCGTCATACTGTGTGCTACTTCTGAAAAGCTCTACACGAGATAAACCATACATAGTTGAGGTACTCGTCATGCTGTTCAAACAGACACAGTGGTCACCAGATGAGTCTCCAGAATGCATTTCCAGAAATTATTCAGAACCGAGAGGAACATAGAAACTAGGAAGTGAAGCGAAAGAATGAGAAAACTTCCTTTATCTCACACAACGTTTGACGAGGCTTTATTTAGCGCTTCTGCACGACCTGTTCTGTTACTCTGTCCACTTTCATTTCATTCCTCTTAAGCAACTTACAGCATTACTCATTTGACAAAGTTTCAAGCGTCATGTTAAACAACTGTCAATTGGTTATGAAGTCATAAAGGTTTGGAAACAACAGCATCATGAGTTTGCGATTGTGTCATCGTGAGATCTAGCTTGACCTAAAGTAAACTAAACTTTAAAAAATAAATAAATTAATTAAAAAAAAAAAAAAAAAAAAAAGGAAAGTTAAAACATTATTATTTTATTCTAATGTTGAATGTTGAGTAAACTGATGTATGTAAACATATTTAATATATATCATTTCAAAATTGTTATTTTGTAGGTTTTTTTTTATTATATTAACACAATTTCTTCTACTGCCCTTGCACTAATTTTAATAATAATAGTAATAATAATAATGAGTTGTAGCACAATACAGAACAACAAATGTTGTATGTAGATAGTTTTGGAAAAAGAAATCGTAAAAAATATTCGTTAATGGATTAATACTCGTAAACAATTTACTTCATATTCTTATATTTTTAATGTTTTATATTTTTTTTGTATTCAAATTTTTTTGTTTGTAATTAAAATTAACACAGTTTCTTTAATTTCTTCTATTCTATCTTGTTAATTTTAATAATAATAAAAATAATAATGTTGTACCACAATACAGTACAATAAATGCAGATAAACTAGCACAAAAAAAGGTAAAAATTAGTTATGTATTACTTTTTATTTTTTAAAATTAACTCTGTAAATCACTGTAAAAATGGCTGCAATTTTTTACGATTTTATTTTAAATTTATATTATTTTAAATTATATTTTTATAATGACTTCTTAAAATTAAAAAATTCATATTAGCACAATCATTTCTTTTAATGACTTTATGCAAATTTTATTAATAATAATATAATAATAATAATAAGTTGTACCACAATACAGTACAACAAATATTGTATGTAGATAGTTTTGGGAAAAGAAATAGTTAAAAAATACATTGAAAAAAAAAATTTCAAATAATTTACCGTGTGTGTGTGCGCATATATATATATATATATGAGATCGATAGACAGATAGTATTTTTTATATTTTAATTTTTATATTTTTATATATTTTAATTTAAATTAACACATCATAATAACTTTTTCTATTCTTTTTCTTTGTTCATTTTAATTATAATAAAAATAATGTTGTAACCACAAAACAGTACAATAAATGAATGCAGATAAATTTGAAAACAAACAAAAAAAAAAAAAAGGTAAAAATGCATTTTCATATGTATTACTTAAGATTTCAAAAAATAGCTTTTACATTTTTAAATTCAAATTTACACAATCATATTTCTTCTATTGTTGTTGTGCTACACCGAGTACACTGTCTGAGCACACAGATCTGATTTCTACATTTTCAAAATGTCAGTATGACCAATCAGTCCTAAAATCAGATTTTAAACAGATCAGAATCAGATCAGCTTCACTGTGTTCAAAGGCAAACTCTCAGGCACATGTGCAAACATGATGGCCATACTCACACAGGACTTTCACTGTGGGGAGGTTTGTCATAATTTGTGCTGTTGTCATCTAGATCATTTCTGGACCCTCCAAACTTATTGGGATAGTCAGCCAGCAGTGGATCAGGCACTCCATTCACATTATTCACCTGAGAGAAAGACAGAGACCGATACATTTGCAAATACTGCCATGATGGGTGTACTTACAATTGCACCTTACAAATTACATTACTTTTCTCTCAACTACAGTAATAAGAAAAACACATTTAAATTATCAGGGGGAGTGCTTGTGAAATAAGAAGGGACATTAGATGTTAACATTTCTGGACAGTTTGTGAGATTCACTTAAACGATGCTGTCAGTTTTCAGTGCTTCAGGTGGATTCTTTGGTGCAAACGTGTTTCAACACGTCGATCCTTAGGGAGTCAACAAATGTATAGAAGAATCTTTTCTAGCTACTTTCTAGAATCACAGGCTGATTTAACATGAAGCGTAGTATCGAGAAAACAATCCCTTTTGCTGCACTTAGGTTTGAGTTTCTGGTCGAACCAGTTCGCCTTGAGCATTGAACAGAACACAAACAGAAATATCTCCGTTTACTTAGAAACCAAAATATCTTGATGTTCTTTTCAGATCTAACATTCATTTTTTTTTTTTTTTTTATAAAAACTGATCTTAAAACATCAGATTTAAAACATTTATACAACTGTATGCACTAAAAAAGCTATTTATTTACATTTATCCACTAAATATCTGCCAAAATGGCCCAAAGACAAAACCGATTTTGCTAAATATTAAAAGATTTTTGTATAAAGAAAATGAAGTCTCTCTTTAGGGGCATTACATGTGTAGCACGTATATGTGAGTGAAACTGTCACAACAAACCACACCCAGAAACCAACGACAAGCACTTCCCTCCCCCAGCCACCATCAGAAACACACACACACAAACAGGTCTTTCCACCTTCAGCACGTTTAAAGGTATAGAAAAACCACACAGGCCTCCTATATTTAAAACCAGACAGACCATTCCTCTGAGAGATAAACAGGTTAGTGTTGTGCAGAGGCTGGAGAAAGTGAAATAACTCTTTGTTTGGCAACAGAAATGAGCACAGGTGTACGATTTAAGCTGATATTTACTTCATTTTGAGTAGAATAGACCTTCTGTATGGAAAAGACCAAATTATAGTCCCTCAAGTCACAGTAGACGACTATAAGTTCTCAGACAAAGGCTCATAGTTCAGAGTGATCACTAAAAATCACAAATGTGACCCTAGACTATAAAACCAGTCATAAGGGCCAATTTTTTTTTAAATGTTAGGATAGGACAATATTATATAAAAAAATATATATATATTGAGAAAAATTGCCTTTATAGTTGTCCAAATAAAGTTTCTTGTCAATGCATATTACTAATCAAAAATGAAGCTGATACATTTATGGTAAGAAAATATCTTCATGGAACATAATCTTTAATATCCTAATGATTTTTGGCATAAAAGAAAAATCAATTAAATGGAAAGCAAAAGAGACCTCAGTTTCCCATATTATTAGTGTTTCTGTGCCTTTTGACATATAAATGTAAATGAATCTTTCAAAAAAAAAAAAAAAAAAAAAAAAAAAAAGTGTAGCATTTAGTTTCAAATAATTTCCACTTAGAAACCACTGAATTACACAAAATTACAAGTAACACATTGAATTAAACATACAATTAATTTTGAAGACTGAAATAGTTTTTTCATGTGAAAAGCACTCCGATGTTTTATTTACAACTTCGAAAAATCACTTTATCACAGTGCATTTGTTTCTGATAACACATTTTGAGATATTAAAGTATGTTTACTTTAATATGTTAACTTTAATGCCTGTTATATGGTATTATGAGCACTTCCTAAGTCGTTTTGCCTCTTTGCCACCTGTAAGTCGCTTTGGATAAAAGCATCTGCTAAATGAATAAATGTAAATGTTTTTTTTTTATATTCTACTCATGAAAATCGATTTCTAATCAATTAAATAAACATTACCAGATTTTATATTCATTCTAGATTCAGAAATTACGATTTATATTTATTAAATAATTTTAAATTGATCAATTTTGTATGTTTTTTTGTAATTACTTTTCAGGATTGGAGATCACTACTTCCCTGATATTTCCTTCTTTTGAGAAACGGATCGTAGTAATGCGAGTTTGACACGTCTCCTCTAAAGTTTCTCAAGTTTCTCACCAATGTCTCAGACTGTGCTCAGATTTGCCAAAATATAAACATTTACAAATAAAAGTTAATACAAACTCAAACATTTCTCATCAAATGATCTCATCTACTATCCATATTCATTTTATAGCCCTATACACTGTACAAAATGATTTTTCAAAGTTGTAAAAAAAAAACAATTATTACAAGTATATTTTACAAGAAAACACTATTATCTACTTCAAAATTTCATGTTTAATTCAATGTGATGCCAGTTTTAGTGATTATTTGTCAAATTTACCAGTAATTTCTGAGTAAAAGGTATTTAAAAGTAAATCCTACAACATTTTTTCAGTCTACTCCTACTCAGTGACAGCTATTAACAAGTTTGAGACATTTTCTCACCCAAGAACAAACATTTGGGACCAGATGATACTAGAACACTAATATCACACTCACCCAATCTTCTACATCCTGCGGCGAGTTTTGATCATCGATTTCTTTCACGCGGCGCCACAGGATGTTGTCTTTTCCATTATAATTGATCTTTTGACGTGTTTTAATGGCAAAAACCATGATGATGATGAGGGCCGCGGTGACAATAAAGCCCAAAACAATAGCGATCGCCTAGATAAGAAACAGAAGGAGGTCACTACGAGCACTATTAGTGCACAACCACTTAAACTGACCATGACTGTGCTCACCTCCTGAGGATCCACCACGCAGTAGTGATACAAATACTGGTTCACAAACGCACCCGTCATCTGAGGCTGCTGGTAAGCGGCGCACATTGCGTAAACCTGATTGAACTGAACCGATCCGGACGTCTGGGCCATCGGGTAAACCGTCACCAAATAGACGATGGTGGCAACTAACATGAGGAAAGCCAGGATGGCACTGATGATGATGGTGGCCAGGTAGAACTTCCTTCCCTGCGCCATTCTTTGGTGCGAGATGATTATGATGAAGATGGCAAGAAGAACGATGAAGGTGATGATGGCCATGGCCATCATGAATCCCTTCCCCTGCCTGGGGTCGTTCTGAGAGCCGAGGATCCCGTAACCGTATCCACCCATTCCGTAGCTGCCTCCCCCGAAGCCGTAGGAGCCGTAGCTGCCACCGTACGAGCCTCCATAGGAACCTCCTAAACCTCCAAATCCAGCCGCTCCTGCATTAGTATCCCAGGCCAGAGTCGAGGCCACGCATACAAAGATGCCCACGCAGAAGATGATCGACATGATGCACATGATCTTTATGATGCCCGGTGGAGACGTCCAGCGGTAGAAATGCTGGAACTCGTCATCAGGATAGTACGAATACGCAGGCTGTGGGGCAACATTACTGGAGAGAAAATGGTGGAAACAGATTTAGAAACACTTTTTAGGGACACAAAACATTTTGACTTAGACCAATAACAAATATATATATGTATATATATAAATAATTTTTATTATATATGTGACCCTGAACCACAAAACCAGTCATAAGGGTCTTTTTTTTTTTTAAATTGAGATTTATACATCATCTGAAAGCTGAATAACAAGCTTTCCATTGATGTTTGGTTTGTTAGGACAATATTTGGTCGGGATCTGAAAATCTGGAAACTGAGGGTGCAAAAAAAAAAAAAAAAAATCTAAATATTGAGAAAAATCACCTTTAAAGTTGTCCAAATGAAGTATTTAGCAATGCATAATACTAATCAAAAATTAAATTTTGATATATTTAGAGTATGAAATGCACAAAATATCTTCAAGGAACATGATCTTCACTTAACATCTACAATATGTACCAATAGCTACAAATGTACCAGTGCTACTTAAACAACATTTACACTAAAGTTCAAATCTTTTAGGTGATTTAAGTAGGGATGCAAGATATCTGTATGCAAGTTTATCTTTATCTTATTCGTTTCTTTTCTTTTTGAAGAGAAATTGTTGAAAACATTGTTTTTAGCGACACATTTTCACTTATACCAATAAATATATATAACATTTGCGTAAAAAAATTCACACTAATGTAAAATGTCAGTGATTTTATCTTTAATGTTCTTTTGCCTTTGTTTTTTTCATTTCAAACTATACAATTTTTCCTGTATCAGGAATCAAAAAGCACCAGTCAGTCTTATTTTATAGGCTATGCAATATTTTACTGTAATTGTGGTATTGTGAATGGTACATTTAAAAAAAATAAATAAAACTGGTAAAACATATATGATAAATATACTATCAACTAGTATAACATGTTGGTTATCAGCCATAACATATAATTATCAGCTTTCAGTTTCAGTGCATTGCCAGTTTTGAAACTTGTCACAGGATAAAATCTAAAATAAAAATTTAAAATCCAATACCAGCCAAAAAACAAAAAATATTGGCCGATACCAATACGGTCACAGTAATATGTGACCCTGGACCACAAAACAAGTCTTAAGTAGCACGGGTATATTTATAGCAATAGCCAACAATACAGTATATATGTATCAAAATGATTTTTCTTTTATGCCAAAAATCATTAGGATAAGTAAAGATCATGTTCCATGAACATATTTTGTAAATTTCCTACAGTAAATGCAACAAAAATTTTTGATTAGTAATATGCATTGCTAAGAACTTTTTTTAAACAACTTTAAAGGCATTTTTTTTTTCTTTTGCACCCTCAGATTCCAGATTTTTAAATATAAAAAAAAAAATGTAAAAAATTATGACTGGTTTTGTGATCCATATAATTATCAGCCTTCAGTTTCAGTGCATTTGTACTTTTGAAACTTATCACAGGATAATAAAAAGGCAAATTAGTAAAAATGAAAAAAGAAAAAAAATCTAAAGCCATGTAACACAATCCAGAAAAACATTGAGGTGAAACTGAACACCTACTATCCCTCCTCAGTATGATAATCATAGGGCGGAGGACTCCCGTTCGGCCTCGAAGACATTCTGTAAAGAGACAAAAACATGAATATCATTAAATACACCGAGTATAAAACTAATAGGCTATCATACGCACTTTAACTAATTTTAATAGCCTATCAACTAAACGCCAATCGTCAGTACGACTGAACCGAAAATAATCAGAATTGACATTTAGTGGGGAAAACTCAGGAAGCACTGTAAATAAAAATCAAACATTTTAATATCTAAGAGAAAAAACGACAGATTCTGAGGCGCTTTATAAACCCGGCTGAACTGTTTCTGAAGTAAACCTCAGTGATCGTAAGCATCAATGATCGTAGAAATAACGCAGATAAAACATTGATATATATATATATATATATTATAAATTTGATTACAGCACGGATTATATAACAGACTATATTTTGTAATTTCAGTCTCACCTGTTTGCGGAGGAGTTCTCTCGCACTGATGTTCAACTGTGTGTCACTGCACTGTTCAGGTGAGACAAACAACCTGCCCTTAAGATAATTAAACCCCGCCCACACACAGAGACACACCCACACATACATACAGAGGCAGAGAGAGTGTGTCTCAAATTCTAACGAGCTCCCTAACTAGACAGCTTCATGTGCCCGAAACCGATACTTTACTCTCTACGTTTATAAAGCCTCATTATGGTAGCTAAAAATGCTGTCTAGACAACATACTAGATTTCGAACAAATCCCATTAAAGAGAGATCGTCTGGTTTCAGGATACAGATTAAAAAAACATTTTACAGATCAAAGAGTGAGTGTGTGATAAGAAACACGCACGTTAACAGGTGTGGTGAGATTTCTATGTTGCATTAAAAAAAATTACTTACA
Source organism: Cirrhinus mrigala (assembly GCA_036247105.1). Lineage (NCBI taxonomy): Eukaryota > Metazoa > Chordata > Actinopteri > Cypriniformes > Cyprinidae > Cirrhinus > Cirrhinus mrigala. Next base: position 25,991,326 of record CM070016.1, read on the forward strand.
CAAAAATCTACTCTAGAAATCTTTAAATGTTTCCCCACATGGTGAGAATGCGCCATGTAATTGCATAAAAGTGTATAATTGCATTATTTGTATTTTTTATTCTAATATAATTGCACTTGTAGACTGCTGCTGCGGTTTGTGGTGGAAATGGAGAATTGAAAGAGGTGGAGAATTAAATATTTTGTTTAAAAGTAATGAAAGTCATTAGGGAATAAGGGCATTTTTAAAGCTTTTTATGTTTATGTTGCAATCAGCCAAACAGGGAAATAAAAGCAGATGCTAAAACCAGTCCGATTCAGAAGTCTAGACAGGAAGTAAACAATAGTGATGATTAGTACGTACAGATACTCTAAAATGAATTTCAAGGATTTTTCAAGCATTCCTTTTTTTTTTTTTTTTTTCCAAGGACTTCAATCACAGATCTCATTTATTAAACAGTGACTTCTCTTTCAAATTATAAAAAAAGATACATAGATAAATAAAAATATACTAATAAAACAAAACAGCAAAAATAAAGTGAAGCGCATGCAAAGTATGCAATGATGTCAACTTTAAGAAAAAAAACAGAGAGAGAAATAAAGCACAAAACATTTAAAATGGACAGTTATTCTGGCAGCAACAGGTGTGATACCAATTTAAAATGTATAATTATATTTAATTATATTATATACAATTTATATTATAATAATATTATATACAATTGCATACATTTCAAGCAAGGGTGTACGTTTTATTTTGCCATTTGTGGGGACATAACGACAGATAACTAACTAGGGTAATTTAGTAGTCACTGGATATTGGTAGGGACATGCCATAACGTCTCTACTAAATTCAACGCCCCTGAAAATCATAACAAGCCATGTCTGACTTTGAAAACTAATATGAAGAGGTCAGATAATTAAGTTCATCCAAATATCACAAAAAGCTTATATGAATGGAAAACCGGGTTGATATTCTTAGGGGATTTGTATTTGTGTATACTTTCTTTTTTCTTTGTTTTTTTTTTTTAACTGTACTGCCCTATGGCTTGATGTTTTCTACTGTTTATTAAAAAAGATTTGCGAAACCGCTCCAAAATCCCGATTTGAATCAAATGATTCGCGATCCTCGTTTCAAAGTCCTGATCTGAATAATGATTCGCGAACCATCATTTCAGATCAGGACAGGACGCGAAATGATTAACGAACCCATTCCGTATTTCCGATCTAAATCAAATGATTCGCGATACGCAGTCCGAAGTCCCGATCTGAAACAAATGATTCGCGAACCCACATTAAAGTCTGATCTGAATCAAAAGATTCGCAGTCCGAAGTGTGGACTTGATTCAAATGATTCGCGATCCGCGCTCCAAAGTCCCCATTCAATAATGATTCGCGAATCATCCTGTTTAGATTTTAGAAACGCGAATCGCGAATCATTCAATTCGCGAAATGATTCACGAACCCGCTCCGAGTCCGAAGTTCCGAACAAATGATTCGCGATGCGCGAATTTGAGTACCGATCTGAATCAAATGATTCGCAAATGATTCATAAATTTTTTGTGTGAAAAGATATTAAATATGTTTAACAAATTAAACACTTATAGATACATTGTCGTTCAATAATTCAAGCACTTTTTAAGTACCTTTTAAAGAACATAGTTATTTTCAAGGGTTTTCCCGACCATAAAGTTCAAAAAGTCAAATTGAAGTACTTCAAGCACTTTAGGCACCTTGTACCCTGTAGAAGTGAATTTAACAAATTGAAGAAAACATACAACTTTGCTATTGCATTTTGACACATAAATGTATAAAAAAATTGGGGTTGTATAGTTGCTCTGTTGTGTCTAAAGTGCGCCCTGGCCAGACTTTTTTTTATTAAAAGATTATCTCAATTACAGCAAATTGCATGAAATGCTTCGACTTTTCACTCTTTACAGAATTTGCATACAAATCACATATTCAATTTGTCAAAATGCATTTACAACACTGAATATCTAAGGACAAGGCTGTTTCAGATCAAATAGAACTTCAACACAGTAGTAGAAAAATGAATTGAACAGTGCATAAAATCAGATTTGCAGATCTGCATACATACACAAACTGAAAACAGAGGTTTTTATAACAATTCATGCACTTTGAGTCAGCATTATGAAATATAAAATCTAAAAGAAAGTATTTTCAGTCAGTGCTCAAGGCTCAGCGCGTACATTAAGAGCATGCAAGTTATTGATCCCTCATTGGATTACTGTTTGTAATATAAATCCAGACCAGCATGGCTCTGCAGATACAGTGGTCACATGTTCAGTGTAATACGATGTCCCGTGAAAATGAAGGACCGTCTCAGCAGGATTGAATCAACTGCTGCCAGTTTCAGCCATAACCGTCATTCCAGCCCATGACTTTGTCATACTCGTGAATCCTCTGCTTGATGTGCGAGAGTTTGCTCTTCAGGTACTCACATCTTTCCTTCTTCTCCAAAAATGAAGGATCCTTGGGACAAAAACACAGTCGTAGACATAAATGAGACCATGAAGGGTGAGAACTAAATGCTCTCTCTATAACCGTTATTAAAATTGGTTCAACTGCATTCTACAAGCAAGTTGAACAACTAGTTTTTAGAGTAACAGTTTATCCAAAAATGAAAATGTACTCATCCTCAGGCGTTGCATTTAGATAAACGTGGTTAAATGTAGTATTCCATCACTTGCTCACCAATGGATCAACTGCAGTGAATGGGTGCCGTCAGAATGAGAGTCCAAACAGCTGATAAAAGCATCACAATAATCCACAAGTAATCCACACCACTCCAGTCCATCAGTTAACACCTTGAGAAGCCAAAAGTTGTGTTTGTAAGAAACAAATCCATCATTAAGACAAAAATATGGTTTGAAGCTAAAACATCTTAATGATGGATTTCTTTCTGACAAACACACAGCTTTTGATTTCTCAAGACATTAATTGATGGACTGGAGTGGTGTGGATTACTTGTGGATTATTGTGATGATTTTAATCAGCTGTTTGGAATCTCATTCTGACGGCACCCATTCACATTCATTGGTGAGCAAGAGATGGAATTCTACATTTCTCCAAATCTGATGAAGAAACAAGCTCATCTACATCATGGATGGCCAGACTGTGAGCACATTTTCATTTTTAAATGCACTATTTCTTCAATCCAGCTCATCCGAGGTACTAGAAAAATCACAGAAACTGAACTACGTGTGTTGACTGCGGCATGACCTGTTTATTTTCCTGTGCTATCACTCAAAAATGGCTCGAACTGTCTTTATAGAGGAGCCACTGATGGTCTGAGTGACTACAGTTATTTCCTCCTCTTGAAAAAACACAATGGGGCAAATCCTGTGGGAAAATCAGCCTCCGCCCCTTCCTCATCCTCCTTCCCTTTTTTCATTCCTCTCACGCTTCACAACGTTATAAATCAGCAGGACAAAACCTACCGGCCTGTAGAGGCCAACACAGAATCTGCAGACTTGCAGACTGATTTTTTTTAAATAAATAAATAAATAAAAAGGATTTAAATATAGTAATGTATGTTCAACTGAGCTAAGAGTGCTACACTTTTGGTAGGTGAATGTGTAACCAAATTACCAACATTAATGCTTATCAAGTGTAACCTTGCATGGTTTAAATTGTAAGAATACTGATCTGACCCTCATGAATGTTAACGTGGAATGTTTTCCATTAAATTCCCAAAACAGAAGTATGAGGAACAAAATCACACTGCTTTCAGATCTATGATGCTGCAAGTGATAGAATGGCCTGTTAGGTATGTAAAAAAAAAATAATCTGTTAAATAATTCCAGTAAATAAGTTTTACAGTTGATGTTTTCTTAAACCATTAATCCATCAAATGGATGCTAGTAACTCACCATCTTCTTTCTCTGATATTCCTGCAGGATTTTGTTGATGCGATCACGCTCCTAAGATCAAAAATAAGAGATCTTTTTTAGATTTACATTTATGCATTAAACATAACAAAGACCAAATGCTATGTATTAAAGAGTAAACAATATTCACAATATGCAATGCCAGGTTTATTAGACAACTAGATTTAAAAATGTAGATTTAAATTTAAAAAAAAAAAAAATGTAAACATGCTATGCATTCAACCCTGTGGCATTTATTAATATAAATTGCAGTACCTTTAAAAAGAGCAAGTCACACTTTCTAAAGCTGAAGTATCAAAACATTTGTATAATGTTCTCCTAACATCCAACAGAAAACAGTGCAAAAAAAAAAAAAAAAAAAAAAAGATTTTCTAAATGAAAAAAATACACTGCAGTTCAAAAGTTCAGAATCAGTACGATTTCTTAAGTTCCTTATGCTCTTCAAGGCTGCATTAATTTAATCAAAAATACAGAAAAAACAGTAAAATTGTGAAATATTATTGCAATTTAAAACAATAGTTTTCTATTTTAATATACTTTAAAATATAATTTATCTCTGTGGATCAAAGCTGAATTTTCAGCATCATTATTCTAAACTTCAGTGTCACATGATCCTTCAGAAATCATTCTAAGATGCTGATTTATTATCAATATTGGAAACTGTTGAGCTGTTTCATTTTTTTGGGCCTGTGATACCATTTTCAAGATTCTTTGATTAATAAAAAGCCAAGAAGAAAGCATTTATTAAAAATAAAAAAAATATTTTCTAATAATATAAGTCTTTTATATAAGCACAGTGAAAAATGTAAATAAAAGTAAATTTCAACTAACCATGTGATTGGTGGGGTTTTGCGGCAAATTCTGCATCATCGCATCCATCTCATCAAACCTCTTCAGTATCGCTTGAACTTCTACATGCAGTTCTTTATACTCAGAATACTGGTCGTTAAACACGGCTTTATACTGGTCCCGCTGTTCATCCGTTCGGATAGCTGGATATTTACTGCAGGGGAAGACCAAACACAAATGTGAGTCTAAACACAGAGCAAAAGCTCATCAAGGGCATATGGTGAGTTCTCTTTTAACCAAATACTCACGCGATGTAGTCCGGCATGATCACAGGTTTAGGAGCGAGTCCAGCCGGAATGTGACCTTTCACAACTTTGGGCTTGGAGGCGGCAGGGGCGGCAGTTTGTGTGTGCTGTACCGGCGCTGAGACTGGCATCGGCTCCCCTGCACCATCAACAACCTGTTAGAGAGCATAGAGTGATATAAAATTATCAGAAATATTCGGTGACTATATCACATACTGACTCTTTACAAAGCCCCGCCCACCTTAGTAATGTTTATTAATAGAGCACTGCAGGGATGGTGTATTTTTGTAGGCCAAAACCCAGACACAAGTTGCATTTTAGCACTTCTGGTTTAATTGTCCTTATGTCAATGGGTTTTTGGTGAAATGTCTGAAATTAGGTCGGTGATTACATCAGTAATACCCCTGCGTGATTGTTTTTAAGGTTTCAGTTGTCTTAAAAAAGGCTAACATGTGGCTGAATGGGACTACAGAGGTTGTCGGAGACATTAAACATCACTGAACAGGTAAATCCTATTGGGTTTCTGTCGAGGGAACCAGGGTGATGCTAATGTTTGGGTTGGTCTACAAAAATAGAAATAATCATCATTGCAGCACTCTGTTGTGTAAAGATTCATGCTGGTGCTTGTTTGTTGATGTTGAGCATTAAATGCAGATGGATTAAGTAAATTACCTCTAAAATAACTGAATAACATCTGGATTAACATGCATTTAAATATGATTGCATTATATGAATTATATTTTGTTACATTAGTCGCCAAATTAGATTCCAGGAAAGGCTACATGCAAAATGTCATATAGCAGATGGCAATAAAATACTTGCCAAATGCACAGCAGCAGGAGAATCTCTTGGCTGCATCTATGAAACAAAAGAGGAGGTTATGCAATTATTGTTTTATTCATTTTTACAACTATATTGGAGTTATTAGAACTGATACTGGTGATACTGGCAATGACACATCATGATTTTACAGCGTTTTTTCTGTTCACAAAAGCCAAAAATGCTGCACAATGTCACTAAATTACAGCCAATCTGAAAATATCTTGTTTAGTACAATATTACTATAGTTAAATCTAAAACATGATTATATTTAATAAAAATAATTTATTTTCATAATAAAATAAAATATACTTAAGTTTCTCATTTTCATTTAGTTTAACTTGATGTACTATGACGGCATTTTAGTGCCATGTTAAAAAAAAAAATCTAAAACTGCTTGTTTCGAGAATAAAGTTGAAATTGCGAGAATAAAGTCAAAAATTTTGAAAGCTGAGATTTTGTCTCCTGGTGCTCCCAATCTGGGCCATTTGCATGCGCAATAGGCTAGAATATACTTTCAAAATATTATAACTTTAATCTTGTAATTGCTATGAATTATTTCTCATAATTTCGACTTAATTCTCAAAATATTTCAACTTTATTCTCATAACATTCCAACTTTTATTCTCAAAACATTTCGACTTTTATTCTTGAAACATTTCGACTTTATTCTTGAAATATTGAGACTTTAATCTTGTAATCTTAGTTTTTTTAAACTAAAACGCCATCGCAATGTACTAAATAAAAACTGAAATAACATTTTTTAAAAACTACAGACACATAAAGAAAACCTAATAAAAATGACAAAACATGGCAAACTTACTAAAACTTTAAGAAAAATTAAAATGAAAAAGTAAAACAAAAATAACATTCAAAATAACAATTCAAAAAACTAATAGCATCTTGATACTAAAATAGCACTGTTTTGGTATATAGTATGCAGCAGAAATAGAAACCTCACCTCTTGCCCGTTACGTTCTCGTAGTCGCCGAGCCGCTTCGTGCCGCCATAGTTTCAGACACACTATGGCTCCGATCAAGTACACAATCATGGTGAAGAACAGGAAAATGATGGCAGCCGTCTGCCCAGCCTCAGTGCGACAGAAAGCGCCATTGATGCCGTTATTGAAGTACGGATAGGAGCAGAGTCCACCTCGAATGGTGTCATTCACATACACGCAACCCGCCGCCAAAAACATGATCGCAAGAGCCAGGTTTATGAAGAACTCCGTTAAAGGCCACCAACTTGAATCCAGAAGGATAGTTCGATAGTACATGGTCATTCCCAAGACAAGTATGATAACAGTTACTATCCACGCCAATCCTGCCACCACTAGGATGAACGGTGTCTTGGGTCCGGTGTAGTAGGCATTGCCTCCATAACCTCCGTAACTTCCATAACTTCCATAACCTCCTCCATAAGCCCCACCAGGCTGCGAGTATCCGAACATGTTATACCACTCATTGTCTTTATGAATGTAAGCACAAACGCAAGCAAAAATCGCTGCTCCAAGAAGCAGCTCGACGCAACCTAGAATACGTAAAAGTCCAGCCCAAGACTTCATGTAGGCGTAGCGCTGGTTGTATTCCTCAACTTTTTCACTGTATGTCAAAGCTGTATGGCCGCCAATAGACTCTACAGGGTTGCCGCCCAAAAGCATTGCTTCGCGCTCTTTACGTGAGTTATAGCTGCCTCCGGATCCGCCGTACGGGTCGCGGTAGGAACCGGGAACCGACGGCGAGTGCGGCGGAGAACAACGAACGCCGTCAGTGGTCGTGTTCTTTCCGTTCGAGCCCAACATTGACTTCAGCTTGCTGCTTCTGCTGCTGGACCTGAAGAAGTTCTTCCATGAGTCTGGGATGAAACGGTGGACGGGTTTGATGTCGATAGCCGAGTCCTCGTTGTCCTCGCTTCCGCTAGGGTCAAATTCAGGGCCTATCGGTGGCTGGTCCGGTAGGGGAGGTGGTGGAAGTGGTTCGGAGTATAAAGAGTCAGATGTCCTGTAATCAGTCAAGTCGTGAAGACTCGGAAGCGAGCCTGAGGGTGCGTCGTTGTAGTGGGGCATGTTTCGGACACAATGCCGAATGGAAACTCCTCCAGAATATGCGATTATCCCTAGAGGAACATGAAGCAAACAGGCTTAAAAGAGAAGTTCACTTCCAGAACTAAAATGTACAGAATGTTCTCACCCCCTTGTCATCCAAGATGTTCATGTCTTTCTTTCTTCAGTCGTAAAGAAATGTTATCTAGCAAAATGATCGGTTATTTTCTAAAATAACTGACAATTTATATACTTTTTAACCTCAAATGCTTATCTAGCTCTGCGTGAACTCTGTACAGTTAGGGTATGTTAAAAAACTCCCATCTCATTTTCTCCTCCAACTTCAAAATTGTTCAAAATTGGAGGAGAAAATGAGATGGGAGTCTTTCGACATACCCTAACTGTACAGAGTTCACGCAGAGCTAGACGAGATGAGCATTTGAGGTTAAAAAGTATATAAATTGTCAATTTTTTTTAGAAAATAACCCAGCTGGATTCGTTTAGAGCCCTTTGAAGCTGCATTTAAACTGAATTTTGGAAGTTCAAACTCACAGGCACCATAGAAGTTCACTATATGGAGAAAATTCCTGAATTGTTTGTCTCAAAAACATATTTCTTTATGACTGAAGAAAGAAGGACATGAACATCTTGGATGACAAGGGAGTAAATTATCTGTAAATTGTTGTTCTAGAAGTGGACTTCTCCTTTAAGAAAAAAAAAAAAAAAATCAAGAAAACTAGATTTAGTTCTTGTAGATTAGTGGTTCTCAATTGGTGATTTGTGACCCAGGTTGGTTCTGAACAATGCAAATGACTAGTTTGCAGTCTGTAGAGAGTGAGAGTCATACTTTAGGAGGAACTCCTAATTCCAAAACCTTTGTTGGTTCCAAACCTACTGTTTGATATTAAATACATTTTTGCTTACGTCTGTATCAATTATGATACAGTTTAGGTCAAAAGTTGATGTGCATTGTAAAAATCTGGGCCTTGAAGCAAAACCAGTTGAGAACCAGTATTATAGACATAGACAATGACGAATGGTGTCTCCTGCAGAATATGCAATTATACCTAAAGGAACATGAAGCAAAAAGGTTTAGGAAAAGATCTAGGAAACTAGTTTTGGTTCTTGTAGATCAGCAGTTCTCAACCGGTGTTTTGTGACCCAGGTCTGTCCTGAACAATGCAAATGACTATAATTAAGCAAAGCTTAAGTTTAAGATTTGGGATTTAAATTTAAGATTTTTTGCAACTAACCTACTCTACAGTCGTTCAAGCGTCTGAATTTTGTTTTTGTCTATTTGCCAAGAAAACAAACAAGTAGATTTATTAACTTTCAAATAGGAGGAACTCCTAATTCCCCTAACCTTTGTTGTTGACATCAAAGGAAGTGCATCCAATCAAACACTTTGATATTAAATACATTTTTGCTAACTTCTGCATCAATTACGGTACAGTTTATGTCATCAGTTTATGTGCAATGTAAAATCTGGGTCTTCAAGCAAAACCAGTTTAGAATCGCTATTATAGAGCAGATATTGTGTGCTAGAACATGTAAATATTACAGGAACTGTAGCAAAATATGCAAAATTGTCTGCTTATATATTGTTTTTCACTACCCACTGATGATTTCATCCACTTACACTGCAGGAAACGCCTCTTTACAAGTGAAAGAGTGCAAGAAAAAGCTAAAGCATGAAGATATTATGCAAAAACCCTTCTCCAAAGCAGATATGAGACTATCAACATTTAACCACCATTTAGGACACCAGGAAGCGGTACAAGAAACAAATTCCTGAGGAGCAACAGTGTCTAAGGCTAAATGGAATTATATTTTAAGTATGTGTATGCAATGAGTAATAGTGTAGAGTCAGAAACTAGAACTGCTATGTGGGTCAATTATACACTTTAGCATAATTATGCTAAAATATTTGACTGTGTAATCCTACGATTAACCAAGTATTCCAAAGACGTATAATAAATGTTCAAATATATTGAACTATGTACAATATATGTTCTCGGACACAGGTGCTCCCCAGGTCAGGCAGTCCAACTCTGTAACCTGAACATAGCAGCGACTGAAACAGTAACCCGTCATCCACTAGCAAGAGAGTTAACTCTAAACCCACAGTAGATACGACTGCAACCCAAACATTTACGACACAGATAAAATCAAGACAACCACAGAGACAGATATGAACATGCCTGGTTAAGAACTAGACGTCTGATTGGGTAATCATAGACTACTAACTCTGCGTCAACAGCATAAAATAAAGAAAACAACAATCTCCATGTTACGTTCTTCCTTAAGCATAGTTTACCTAATGAAACAAGAGAAAAGCATTACGAATGAGAAGAAAACAAGACATTTTTATAGAATACCTTTCACACGCCTTTCTCACTGAGCAAGACTTACATTGGCCTTGAGTGCAGTGTAAAACTTCACTTGATATGTCAATCCAGTGGCCTGAAAGACAATAACAAGAAATGATAAAGTTATATATTAATATAAGCAATCAATACATTTATGAAAAGCCATCTACATCATGAGACTAACAAAAAGTACTAAAAGATACCAAAATAATGCCACGTGTTTGACCATGGTAAATATATGATATATATAAATACCATAGTACATCGTTTTTTTGTGGAATGCTGGCAGGAAGTCAACAATGCAACTAATTATCAGTAATGAATAATACAACATGTTCGCCACATTTCAAATTCTACAATGTATCTATTGATACATTCCATGCTAAACTGAAACAATGTTGCACTGCGCGAACGCGAGATCAACAGTTCAAATATTTGTTATTTAATCCCAAATAGTGGGTAGATCCATATTCAAAAGTAACATCTTTGCTTAATTTAAGACATATTTCAAATATAAAGCACAAGAACGTTTAGTAAACTAGAACTAAACAACATAACAACAACCGCACTGACATACAGATGTGTTTAGAATAAAACAACAACGATCCCACCCTCAGGAATGTATTTTAGTTTTACAGCATAAAGGTATAATACATAAGGATTAATTAACAAACTTTAAGGATGGTTTCGTCTTACCTTTTCCACTCTCAAAGAGGTTTTTGTTTCTCTACATTTTTTCGGAAAACACACACACAGGTTTGGAAAGTTGTACCACGTGACGCAGCCTATCCCTGCGCGTGACGTCAGCAAGGACTTGAAGGCTTTACCTGAAGAGGGAGATGAAACTTTGATCTGCTCTCATAATTCATTATGAGCTACTTTCTGCTTTTCACAGGTTGTAAGATCAATGACGACATTGACTGAAACTGGTGACTAATGTCACGCTGAAAATGCGCAGACTTCCAGGTGACATAATTTGCATGATTTTTATCATGGACAGGTAGTCTGTATTCTTTTTTTTGGTGTACATAATAGAATAATATAATACATTACTTAAGTAATTATTAAAGTAACGTAGTAATAATCGTGCACACTGGGAATAATAACAATATTAAACAAAGATATTTTGAATAAATCACACACGTGACACACTTCAGGAAGAGTTTGTGGTTCCTCTTAACTATAGAGATGTAATTTATAATCAGATCAGAAAGTGGATATGGGGAGTGCCATGCTGTGGTGCCAAGCTTTAGTCTGCTACAAAGTATACCATTTTATTGTTTTGTTTTTTAAACAATTGTGCTGTCTTTTTTACCCAAATTTCTGTGATTGACACATTTGCAATTCATCAGTATTGTACAGTCACATCTTGCTTACTCTGCATCATTTTCTGGGAAAAACAAAATGCTGATGTTTTTGTGTTTACTTTGTAAACAAGAGTTATCTCTTCATGTGCTGTCAGTGAGACAATGACTTTCAGTCGACACATGGAAACCATTTTTTATTCAGTAGGTTGAGGAACTTAAGAAGCACATAGAGGAAGAATCTGTGGAAATATATTCAGTACCTGCTTTAGAACAAGGATGTAGTATTGTTCAGGTGAAAAAACTATTTTGCAACCAAAAAATTCTTGAGACAAAGAAGATTAAAAGTTTGAAAAGTATTAGTTATTTGTGCCTCAAATTAGTATGATCTGTAATAAACGTTTGCAACACCCTTCTTGTGTCATACTGCTAAACCACACTGAGTGATTTGCAAACTATTGTCTTTTTATGGTCCACCTCACCTTCTCATGGCAATTATTAACTATGAATAGGAAACATTTCAGTAACAGCTGAAGTGACTGCTGTACTGACCTTTTCATTTTAAATTGTCTGTGCATTTGTGTTGTAGTAGAAAACAAAATCACTAAAAAGAAACAGAAAATAAAAACTGGATAAAATATTATACATAAAATATAATAAAGTAATATACATGAACATCCCAGCTAAAGGGGAACATTTTTAGAACTTTTGCTAATGGTATGATCTTTAAAAACAAACAAACATTCCTCTAATACCCATAATAGCTGTCTGGTTTTTAATAGTCTTACACTCTAAAAAATGCTGGGTTAAAAACAACCCAGCGCTGGGTGAAATATGGAAGAACCCAGGGATTGGGTTGTTTTGGTCAAACGGTTTGGTTAAATGTTTAACCCAACCTTCTGGGTAGTTTTATTGTTATTACTTAAAATTACTACACTTCTTGCTTAAAATGAACCCGAATAGGTTGGAAATGAACATTGATTAATAAATTAAATAATTTTTAAATAATTCTTTTGAAGTTGCTTATTAATAAATGTTTACCTTTTGATTATTGCTGATGCCTCTACACTCTAAAAAATGCTGGGTTATTTTTTTTTTACCCAAATGCTGGGTATAGCCTGTCCTTTTATTGGGTTGTTTTTAATATTTTTACCCAGGTGCTGGGTTATTTTTTTTTTTTTTGTCCATGTGTTCTTAATCTTTTGATTATTGTTGTTGCCTCTAGTAATTCTCTGTGTTTTTCAAGTCCATTTGAAGCCAGCAATATAATAATTTTTAAACAGTAGTTGACTTAAATACTCAAGAAAACATATTTTAAAAATGGATGTTTTGAATGTTCTAAGGACACTAAGAAATAATGTTTTTATCCACCTTATTTTTCCATAAGAGTGGTAAATTTGTAAATTGTATGGGTCTGGCTTCCAGTCTCGTCTTATTTTTAACTTTACAAAACAAAGCTGCTTGATATTGCAAATTGGTTTGTATTATTATATTATTTTAAGGTATTATCTTAATTATGAACACACAATTCAAATGTGCAATTATGTGCAGTGCTCAATTATGTGCAAACAGTTTTACCGTTTCCCGCAAGTTGTTATTCTTCCTTATTTCCCTATAGCGGCTATGAAACGGAAGTCTCGCCCACAGGCTTATTTCCGTGTTGAAGAACAGTAAGTTCAATTATAACTTAAGACCTTCGTTAGGTTAGAAGCAGCTTCGAATTTAACGTGGATGAACGAGGCTGGGAGGGAATGCTTTATTGTCTATATAAAGGCCCTAGATCATGTAATTTCGCTAATCACTCACAACTTTCAAAACTGTTTTATGCATTTTAGTTCTTTTTCCCCCGAAAATACGTTTCATAAGCTCATGAACAATAGAACAATCCATTAAACACGTTGTATTTCATTCTCTCACAGACTAATTTTTTTTTTATTCCTGTCAGAAATTCAATTCAGTGTGGAAAAAATAGTACGCGTCCCCTTTAAACAGCGAGTCTTGCGCCGGGTGGAAATGGTCGCTCACGCAGTCGACTGTGGAATTTACTGAGGAAAAAGAAAACATTAGCTAGCTGCTAACAGTGAAATACATGAACATTTCATCTAAATACAGCCAACAGACGAAGACGACTGGACAATGACACATATTAAGGTAGCTAACGAAGCGAAATGATATCGTAAAAAAAATATTTCAGTCACCCTGGTTGTATTTATGTTTGTGTGTGATTAGACGCTAACAGCTAGAAGCTAGTTAGCAGATTGCTAATGATAACTGAACAGCTAATACAACTTTATAAACATAATAAGTGACAGTGTATTTTTGATATTTTAGGGTTGAAGTTAAGAAAGCTATATTATTGTGTGCTAAACGGGTTGAATGGTGTGCTTTATTAGTTTTTGACAATGCAGTGAGTTGGTGAATGACAATCATATGGGTAATTAGAGACTTTATCTTGGCTAATTTATGTTGTTATTATTAATATTGAAAATTATAAGACTAATAAGCACTAAGTGAACGTTATCCTGTTCATTTAGATGAATAATTAACAGCCCTTTCGAAACAAAGATTGATATTGATATCGTAGCTCATGACAGAGAAATGCTAACCTTAGTTAGATAGTTAACATATTCTAACTGTTTTGTTTTTGTATTTACATTTTTTTTTTCTTTATAATATTTTGTTGTTTACAATGTGTTCTTTGTCAAGTCTGTGATTTGCACTGTAGACCTGGTGAAATCACACTTCCACTTTTCACTTCAATAAATCATAGCAAACTAAACATGTAAAACATTTACTGTCAATTCAGATATTGAAAATATTAAATCTTACATTTGTACAAATATTCAACATTGAGCAATGTTAACTTATTTGTATTTGAGTATTGAGAGCAGCTCGTCTATTTGTTTTGTTATTTTGTAATTTTGTCTATCAGGGTCAGTAACTACTAAGTCATATTCCAAGTAGGAGAAATGTCATATTGGGGGGGGGGGAGGTATGATTTTTAACTTGTGGTTTTTGTCTCATCTGCCCCAGTTTCTCTGCAGGGGTAAGTGAGGTGTATCGTACCCCGTCCTAGGATGGACAGTTATTTTAAGGCTGCTGTGTGCGACCTGGACAAGCTTTTGGATGACTTTGAACTCAATTCAGGTTTGAGGCTTAATGATATTATACTATTACAAATATTAATAATGCACTTCTCATTTGGTGAGGAGACAACAATTCTTTCAGTGTGAGTTGATGTAAATTCAGGCACTAAATTGATAATACGTTTGTCTATATAGAATGTATATATACTTTAGTTTTTGTCTTACGTTTTAAAATATCATGTTGTTTACTGAACTTAAATTTTGTGTATGTGCTATATACTATGGGTCAAAAGTTTGGAATAATCAAGTATTTCTTTGTTTTTAAATAATGCTGAAATTAAAAAATTAATAACTGTTCTCTATTTCAAAAATCAAATGTATTGATTAAAGCTAAAGATAAAGCTGAATTTTCAGCATCGTAACTCTAGTCTTGAGTGTCACATGTTCATTCAAAAATATGCTGATCTGCAGCTAAATTATTTTTAGTTATTATTGATACTCAATTATTAATAAAGTTTTCTTATTATTATCAATGTTGAAAATGATAGATTTTTTTTGCTTACCCCAAACCTTTTAATAGTAGTGTATCATGGTTTCCGCCAAAGTATGAAGCATCACAACTGTTTATAGCATTGATAATAATCAGAAATGTTTCTTGAGCAGAAAATCAACATATTAGAATGATTTCTGAAGCATCATGTGACACTATATATATATATATATATATATATATATATATATATATATATATATATATATATATATATATATATATATATATAGTTTATTTATTATTCTGTATTTTTTATCAAATAAATGCCTTGGTAAGTATAAGACACTTATTTCAAAACCATTAAAAAATTAATTATTGCAAACTTTTGACGGGACAAATCACATATATGACATGATATATATAATACACTACCAGTCAAAAGTTTTTCAACAGTAAGATTTTTAATGTTTTTTTAAGAAGTTTCTTCTGCTCACCAAGCCTGCATTTATTTGATCCAAAGTACAGTAAAATTTTGAAATATTTTTACTAGCTGTTTCCTGTTTTAATATATTTTAACATAATTGATTCCTGTGATTTCAAAGCTGACTTTTCAGCATCATTACTCCAGTCTTCAGTGTCACATGATCCTTCAGAAATTATTCTAATATTCTAATTTGCTGCTCTAAAAATAAATATTATTATTATCATGTTGAAAATAGCTGAGCAGAATTGTTTTCAGGTTTCTTTGATGAATAGAAAGTTCAGAAGAGAAGCATTTATCTGAAATAGAAATCTTTTGTAACATTACAAATGTCTTTATCATCACTGTTGATTAATTGAAAGAATTAAAAGCATCCTTGCTAAATAAAAGCATTAATTTCTGTAATTTCTTGGTAAACATTTTTTTTTACAAAAATGTACTTTTTGTTTCAGATAAATGATGATCTTTCTATTCATCAAAGAATACTGAAAAAAAAAATGTTTCTTGAACAGCAAATGAGCATATTAGAATGAGTTCTGAAGGAAAGTGTCATGTGACACTGAAGACTGGAGTAATGATGCTGAAAATTCAGCTTCGATCACAGGAATAAATTGCATTTTAAAATATATTCAAATAGAAAGCAGTTATTTTAAATAGTAAAAACATTTCACAATATTACTGCTTTTGCTGTATTTTGGATCTTCTTTACTTCTCTACTTCTTGAAAAAACATTAAATTCTTACTGTACAAAAACTTTTCACTGGTAGTGTATATAACGTGCAACAATATATCTTACATATGTTGTTTGATCTTATAATCTTTGACAGTTTTATGATATTATTACATTTATTTTGACTGTTTTATTATGGTTAATGATTTCATCTTAGCTACATTATAAATTAATATGACGTTTCACTTTATTTTCAGAGGAGCTTGAGTGCAAGCCCACCACATTTGCAAGCCCTCCTTGTCCAGACTCCACGATTGTCCCTAGTCACCATTTGGACCTTCAGAGCTTCATACCAGAGCAACACACAGTCTCACAAACACTCCCAGATGTCAATGCTCTGCATTATGGACTTACATCACAAAGTATTACCTTAAACCAAAAAGATTCCTATTCAAATGAACGGCCACTCACAGGTGTGGACCTCCTGTCCTCCGTCGACAGCAGAGGCATCAAAAGTTCAGCTCCACCCTGTCCGGACCGTTCGCTGAAGCCTGTGTGTGATCTGGTGAATGATACGGGTTCTGCAAACCATCAGCAGGGTGATAGTCAGGAGGACTTTAAAGAGCTGGACGTTCCTGAGAAACAAATTAATGAGGAGCTGCTGGTGGACTTTGACAGTCCTGTCGATGCTTTTAACCCCGGTGAATTACCAAAACAAGACTCTGAGATTAACTATAACTCCTTCAGTCTGCTGGATGTCATATTACCAGCCGTTGGTGACTCTCATGGTTCAAGGAGCATCACTCCTTTGGAGTGCAATCTGAGTGAAAGTTCTTGTCCTGAAGAATCAAACTTCAACGATCAGAATAGTTCAGAACAGGTCTTGGTGAACGAGGAAGATGTTAGTAATTCAATTCCTCATTCTACAGATGAAGCTATTTCAGCAACCAGTGAAGAGCATGCTGTATCGCTCCAACCAGACCCAGCAGATACCCAACTCTCTGAAGATCTCAGTGTCAAAAATCCTGAGGATTCAACTGGAAGTCCTTCGGAGAAGGAATCTTCTCTATCTTGCTTGCCGATGGCTGTATCTATGTGTGGATCCCTTGTGGCGTCTTTAGACCCACAGGCAGCAGTAACTGAAACCAAAGATGAGGCTGAACTGGAAAAAAATTCAGCGATTCAAGAGGCTGAAGAGTTAATTCTTCCGTTAGAAGAACCAACACCTCCGTTCTCCTCCAACAGGCCTGATTCCTCACCTGAAGATGAACCTGAGCTAGTCCAAATCATGTCGAACACAGAAAGGGCGACTGCTGTGTCGGGCCATTACCCTGAAAGAAACTTCAAACGCAACCTGTCGCCGACAGAGAAAGAGTTGTGCGAAACCAACCCGTCTCCACCCTATTCAGAAAGCCCGAATTATTCCTACGAGTTTAGTATCACCAATGATTACCTTCCTGAAAGTGACCAGACGGTGATGATGGTCACAGATGAGGAGCTGGATGCCTTTTTGATGGGTCAGGGTGTGAAAATCAACTCCGACGCAGGTGCAGAAAAATTCGTCGATGACGGTTTTTCGGAATTTAACGGAAACGGCGAAGGCTTTTTAGATGAGGAGCTGCAGAGCTGTAAAGTCGAGACGTTTGCTTCTCCTGAGAGTGATGGTTCACTTCAATATCTGGAGGAGAGCGAAAGTTCGAACGTTTCTTCTTCATCTCAGGAGAGCAGTCCGCTGAGGACAGACACCACGCAAACTATCAGCCATGAAAACGCAACCAGCCCTGTTGAGATTCAGTCAGTTTGCGCCCCCAACCAAGACTCGAACTACGGCGGGGCGAGACCAAAGCAGCTGTCCAGCCAAACCGTACGACCTCCATCTGAAAGACACCGAACTGGTCATTTGGAACCTGACGTGCCAGGCGTTTCTGCGGAGAATGGCTCGCAGGTTTCTCCCAACCAAGATGAAAATAACTGTGAACCTCCTTCTTATCAGCAATATGATCCTGGTTATGGCCATGATGAGCTTTCAGAGCCTCCACCATACCCAGGAGAGAGTCCTGATCTGCCAGTAAATGAGGCTGAGGGTCTGGGCTCAAAGCAGCCCCCTTGGGTGCCGGACTCTGAAGCTCCTAACTGCATGAATTGTGACCAAAAGTTTACCTTTACCAAGAGGAGACACCATTGCAGAGCCTGTGGGAAGGTAAGTTTGTTGTCTCCCAATGTCGATAGCAAGTACAGCAAAAATATATACATATACACAGTACTTTTCAATTTTTTTTTTTTTTTTAAGAAATGAAATGGTACATTTGCACTACCAGTCAAAAGTTTTTGAGCAGTAAGTTTTTAATGTATTTAAAAGAAGGCTCTTCTGCTCACCAAGCCTGCATTTATTTGGTCCAAATTACAGCAAAAACACCAAAATTGTGTAATATTTTTACTATTTAAAATAACTGTTTTCTATTTGAATATGTTTTAAAATGTAATTTATTTCTGTGATTTCAAAGCTGAATTTTTAGTATCATTACTCAGAAGAGCAGAATTAATCTGAAATAGAAATCTTTTGTAAGTCATGTCTTTATCATCACTTTTGATCAATTTAAAGCATCCTTGCTAAATAAAAGTATTCATTTCTATCATTTCTTTTACAAATATACTGATTCCAAGCTTTTGAATGGCATAGTGTATGTTACAAAAGCTTTTATTTCAGATAAATGCTGATCTTTGGAGCTTTCTATTCATCAAAGAATTCTGAAATAATTTACTGTTTAAAAAATGTTTCTTGAGCAGCAAATCATCATATTAGAATGATTTCTGAAGGATGTGACACTGTAGGCTGGAGTAATGATAAAATTCAGCTTTGATCACAGGAATAAATTACATTTTAACAATACATTTAAATGGAAAACAGCTATTTTAAATTCTAATAATATTTGACAATATTACTGTTTTACTGTATTTTTGAGCAAATAAATGCATCCTTACTAAGCAGAAAAGTCAAAAACATTAAAAAAAAAAAAAAAAGTCTTACCTGTCCCAAGCATCTGAACTTTAGTAGTTATATATTTAATATATTGATATAATACATTTATAATAATAATAATAATTAACTGCAGTAGTATTATGATGTATTTTACAGCTGGCTGGATGTATGTAAATGCCTGGTAAAAAATATTGTTAAAAAGAATATTGATTATTTTTATCTGTCTCAAATCAATCTAATTAGTGTATGCATATTAAGTATTTATTGAACCGAACCTGTGACCACAGAAGCAGGATACAAACTGAACCATGAGTGATTTTTTTTCTTTTTTTTTTTAATTTTTTTTTTATTTATTTATTTTTTTTTAATTAGACAAATATATTATATATTTAAAAAAAGAAATCTCACCAACACCAAACTATATTTTATATTAAATTTTATTTATTTATTTATTTATATTTATATTAAACTTTATTTTATTTTATTTTTAAAATGTACCATTGTCCCAGGAAGGCGATTTTCTTTTC
Organism: Cirrhinus mrigala; assembly: GCA_036247105.1. Lineage (NCBI taxonomy): Eukaryota > Metazoa > Chordata > Actinopteri > Cypriniformes > Cyprinidae > Cirrhinus > Cirrhinus mrigala. The sequence continues at coordinate 26,011,079 of CM070016.1, forward strand.
TACTATTTTACTCTGCAAACTGTCTTCTCGCATAACAAAATAGTTTAAATTCTGTCCATTTATCATTTATCATGTTAGTATCCTCATAATAAGCAAGATATGTACAGTCAGTCATTATTTCAAAATAAACCACTTTACATTAGGATCCTGATCACCCTGTCAGGGTTTATTTGGCATATATGAACTTAATTAGAGTTTTAGTAATGTCTTTGCTTTAGTTCTTACAGTGACTTTGTAACTTTGTGTAGTAGTTGAGTGTGCCCTGACTTTTGGAGGTGAAAGGCAAATAACCGCAGTGTGAATCAATGAATTAACATGCAGTCAGCTGTGCTGATTTCGACCAAAGGTCTGTGACACAGTCCTGCCATTGTGTTTTCGTTTATTTATAACCACAGGAAAGCCTTAAACCTGTAGTCCACTGCCTTAGACAGCAAAAGTACTCGTTTTATCCATTGGTGCGAGCTCTTTTGTTTTCATTACGTCAGTGTGTGGTTTATTCTGCTCTGGGGGTGCTAAATATAGAGGCAGATTTGCCGGGTCAGCAGAATGTATTTTTAGTGCTGATATAGTTTCCCACTTGAATTGCTGCACTGAGTTGCTGTTTTCAAGACATATTTGGCCAATAAATAAAATGGGCTAAAGGACACCAGAGAGTTTTCTCCAGGTTTATGTTTGATGAAGTACTGCGTTTATCCAGTGTTTGAGTGAATAATGGTGTCTGCTTTGCAGGTGTACTGTGCAAACTGCTGCAACCGCAAATGCAGACTGAAATATCTGGACAAAGAGGCCAGGGTTTGTGTCATCTGCCATGTTACCATTCAAAGAGGTGAGTGCTAAATCACTTTAATGTACTCCCCGGCTGGCTTAATAAAAGCTAATTTAATATTTTCAAGTGGATGCAATGCACTGTACCTTCAAAACATCTATTACCAACCAAACATTAAGGGGATTGTTCACACAGACATGAAATTTTGCTGAAAATGTAGAAATGTAGCATTCCATCACTTGCTCACCAATGGATCCTCTGCTGTGAACGGGTGGCGTCAAAATGAAAGTCCAAACAGCTGATAAAAATTACCGTCTTGTAAAAAAGTTGCCAGACGTTAATTGATGGACTGGTGTGGTGTTATTGTGGTGTTTTTATTAGCTGCTTGGACTCTCATTCTGACGGCACCCATTCACTGCAGTGGATCCATTGGTGAGCAAGTGATGTAATGCTATTTTTCTGCAAATGAAGAAACAAACTAATCTACATCTTGGATGACCTGAGGGTGAATACAATTTCAATAAATTAGCATTTTTTGGTGAATTATTCCTTTAAAGGCCTGACAATCTGTGGCAGTAGTTCATGTCAGTGTAGAAATGGGTCACATTAACCATGGTTTATTTTTAGCTGGTGTAATGTGATGAACAAACTAGGTTGAGGGAAAAACTAGGGATGCTCATTTTAACCAGCTAACCGTTAACCGACTGAAAAAAAAAAAAAAGTATAATACAATTGTATTAATACAATTAGTTAAATGGTTAAAAGGTCATTTAATTTTTTTTTTTTATTTCAGTAATTTATCAAAATATTTAAAAATCTTGCTGGATGGTTAAAATAATAAAATTGCATTTTTTTAGAGAAAAAAAAAAAATTATTTGTAAAATAAATAAAAGTATGATGCTGCTTTCAACCGTCCTCCTCTTCGCGCAGCACAAAAATGAACCAAAACTCTGCATACTAGCTACTTGTTGCACAGTTTTTTCTTTCTTTTTGTTAAGTAAAAATATTTATCGAATAGGCCTATTCATTCATTTTTATTTATATATATATATATATATATATATATATATATATATATATATATATATATATATAAAATATATAGCCTAGCTTTATTATTAATCAAAGAGCATGTCTAATGAATTAAAATCATGAAACCTATACAATTTCACATCAATTTAATAAAGGTTTAACAAAAATGGTAATAAAGGTTTAACAAAAATGACATGTTTAGAGCCCTATGAAATATTTTATTTTTTTTCTCACCATATATTTTATTGTTATCAAATTCTGTGTTTTAGCATGTCTAATTATTTGAATGCATACTTAATTTATTAAAATTTATTCTCAAAATAGCCTTATGAAAAGGTTTTTTTTTTACCCTCAGAAATTCTGTTTTGTGTATTTAAAATATGTTCTGGTTATCGAAGGCATAAAACATTAATTTCATTTATCTTTTTATCAGTAAATTCCGTTTTTATGACTGGATTCCGCATTTTCCGCATCGCGGAAATCATAGGGCCCTCGATGTGGCCATGTGAATCCTCATGTTGTTTGCTGCTTTTTGCGCATGTAAAATTAATCACTGGAAAACAAATTTTGGTATTTTTAACGGGTCACAGGCTCTTATCCTTTCTCAAATAATGAAATTCTAATTTAAAATAATCTTGTCGGTTAACGGTTAAGAATCGGTTAATGAGTGTTGGCTATCGGTTAGGAAAAATAACTGAAATGAACATCCCTAGGAAGAACTACTCACAGCATTCATTGCATCAGTATTGTGATATTGGCATCAAGTCATTGAAAGAATTTTGTTTGACGCACTTAGTTATGTCTGTGAAATAAGGTTTTGAGGTGTAAAATGATAGCAATAATGACTATTATCATTCATCAGCTGGAAAAAAAAACATTCTGAAAGCAATTCCAGCAATATCAATCTTCTGTGCCATTATTGTCTCTATTCTTTTCCAAATATAACAGTTTTAAAACTGTATTGGTCTTTATTAGTAGAAATCTGATCACTAAAGGCGCGTTCACTCCTAAAACGATAACTATAATGTTAAAAAAACTCAAAGAGAATAGTGGCATCCACACAAAAAAATAAAATGCTAACAACATAAAGAAACAATATCATTGGAATCACTTTCATAGCTGTTTTTCATTTTCATCTGATGAATGATAAAAACATTGACAGCTAAACAAAATTGTTCCTACTTTTGTGCACACTGACATTGCATTCGCACTACATTCTGAGTAAAGTCCATGTTTTGAATAAATATAATATGATCATTTGTTAGTGTGGATGCTGATATAGTTCACATTGTAAGTATGGTTTTTGTTGTGAATCAACATACTATTACCAACCACAATCATTTGAATTTATTCATTCATTCATTCATTTATTTATTTATTTTTAGTTGGCAGATGAACCTACCTGTTATGTAGTTGGTTACTTTGCATGTTTGCAAGACATTGTGAAAGGTTTAAAGTTATGTTGATGGTAAAAGGCAGACAGTAGTTTTTGTGCAATAAAAAAAACTTCACTTAAAGGACAGGTTGGCCGATAGCAATTAAAATAACTGTGGAAAATAATATAAAAATGTCCTCTGTGTTGCCTGCACCTGTATATCCCTGTTTATTTGTCAGTCCGCTGGATAACGTGAAGCGGGCCATTTTGCACTATCCTGATTTTGAGATCTCCAGGGATTTTGTTAAAACTACAGATTGGACTTCCAACATTTTGTATTCCTGCCTGCGGACAGTTGAATCAACAAAGGGCAGCATCGAGATCAAAAGTGCAAAAAAAAAATTATGAGTATTGAAGTTTTTGACAAAATGGTACGCCAGATCTCTTTTTCCTCTATTTTTTTTTTTTTTTTTCTCCAATCATGTAGTACAGTTTCAATTTTTTTGTGTTTCTACTGCATAGACAACCAAGCTTTATTAAATGCACATCTTGTCATTTTGGGTAATTTTGTTGGTCTGACAAGGGTTTTTATAAGGGATGCACCGATACCGAGCTCCTGTACTTGTACATTAAAATGCCCCGATACCAAAAGCCGATACCACACAGTATGCGAGAAGTGCCTTATTCATACAAAAAAAAAAACACAGACAACAGAACAGCAGACAGCAGATTGATGTTATTAGAGATTAAGGATGTATACAAAGTATTTGTATGCGATCAATATAATATTAAACATTCAGTGTTACGCCTATATGCCTGATGCGCGTGCGAGCTGATAAGCAAAGCACGCAGAGTGTATAGAGCGTGCAGCAGCACAGATGTGCAAGCTTGTCTAGTTAATATCCCTTTCTCACAGACATCACTGGAATGTTTGTAGTTTGTTCGTATTTGTCAAAAACAAGTAAGTAAAACAATGCATGAGTTACTTAACGATAGGAAGAGAGGTAGCGAGCGAGCGAGGGAAAGAAAGAGAGAGAGCGGGAGAGAGATAGTTGCGTGATCTTTATTTACGCTTCCTTACTTAGTATGCATAATTTAGATTCAAACTAAATCGTAAACATAAAACAATCTATGGGGCATTCACTATAAACATCATTTATTTTCAACCTTAAGCATATACGACTTTATGGCGAACGTGAAACTAGCAGCCTGTGTGAAATGTGCTAGGCTGTACTGTATTTGTCTCTCTCATTCTGCACCAATACAAATACGATATTTTGCTTGCTTTATGAGTGTTACTGCATTATATCAGTTGCTTTGTAATGTAAATCGTAGCATGTTTTAGATTAAAAAAAAAAAAAACACGACTTCTATTTCTGAAAATATAAGTGTTAGGAGATTTATAATTAAGTGTGAAAATAACTGAAGGATATGGAGTCAAACCAAAAATTATTCAAACACCTAATAAACTAGTGGGTGCTGGACACTATAGTTAATTTATGTATGTGAGGATAGCAAAATAAAGTAAACTGACACATTATACCCAAAAATTTTTCATACAATGGACCAGAAATTATTCAGATCGAATCTGGGAAAAAAAAGTTCAGGTTTGCATGAACCTGGTTGACAGCATGCTCAGGAGACTACAGGCTGTCACTGAGGCTAAGGGTGGCCCAACAAAGTATTGATAGTTCTGTCTGAATAATTTTTGGCTGATTGTAATCCTTTACATACCCTTCTATCAAAGTTATCTGAGATTATCAAGATACAGTTTAACTCTGAGTTCTTGTTATATTATTATCATTTTCTAAACTATAGCGAATAAACTGTGATAATGCGAGAAATGTTGAAGGTGTCTGAATAAATTTTGATTTGACTGATCTTTTTTTTTATTAAGTTAAAGGAGAAGTCCACTTCCAGAACAACAATTTACAGATAATGTACTCACCCTCTTGTTATCTAAGATGTTCATGTCCTTCCTTCTTCAGTCATAAAGAAATTATGTTTTTTGAGGGAAACATTTCAGGATTTTTCTCCATATAATGGACTGATATGGTGCCCCAAGTTTGAACTTCCAAAGTGCAGTTTAAATACAGTTGTAAACGATCCCAGCTGAGGAAGAAGGGTCTTATCTAGTGAAACGATCGGTTATTTTTATAAAAATAATACAATTTATATACGTTTTAATGTCAAACGCTTGTCTTTTCTTGCTCTCACTGAACTCTGTGTATTCTGGTTCAAGACAGTTAGGGTATGTTGAAAAACTACAATCGTATTTTCTCCCTCAACTTCAAACATCGTTTCAAAATCATCCTACATCACTGCAGAAGTACCGACCCAGTCTTTGCAAAGTGAACATGCAAAGAAGATCAAACACCCTTAACAAAAAAGATAAAACAGCGATATAGGACGATGTTGAGGGAGAACATGAGATGGGAGTTTTTCAACATACCCTAAATGTCTTGAACCAGAAAAAAAACAGTTCGGGAACAGCAAGACGTTGATGAGCATTTGACATTGAAAAGTATATATATTGTATTATTTTTATGAAAATAACCGATCATTTCGCTAGATAAGACGCTTCTTCGTCGGCTGGGATCGTTTACAACTGCATTTGGGATCGTTTGAAGCCGCATTTAAACTGCATTTTGAAAGTTCAAACTCGGGGCACCATATCAGTCCATTATATGGAGAAAAATCCTGAAATGTTTCCCTCAAAAAACATAATTTCTTTACGGCTGAAGAAAGAAAGACATGAACTTCTTGGATATCAAGGGGGTGAGTACATTATGTGTGAATTGTTGTTCTGGAAGTGGACTTGTCCTTTAACCAACTAACATTATAAATTTTCTTTAGTATTTTTTGTACCCAATATTGCTGTGAAAATATCGGTATCGGTAAGTACCAAAAATGAAAGTATCAAATCAGGCGAGTACCGGAAAAAGTGGTATCGGTGCACCCCTAGTTTTTATGTTGTTTCAAGAAAATAGCACTTTTTTCAAAATGTTTGGTAAACTAAAAAAATATGCATTTGCATTTTTTTTGCAGTGTAGCTGCCAAGGCAACGTTTTTAAGTTTTCAATCAAATAAGTGTACTTTATTTAATTCAAGCTTTACTACTTTTTAATTTCAATTAGCAATGATAACACTTGCTCACTTGCATCCCTTTTAAAAGAAGCAGATCCCCAATCTTTTAATTTGTGTCCAACTTTTTTGTGGACCAAACATCAGAAGCTCTTTTATTTTTCAAGGGCTGATTTAATGGAGAAGATCAAGTCTTTATTTATTTATTTTTTTTTGTCCTGGACGGTCTATAAAAAGAGGCTGGCACACGGTGTGTGGCCGAGCGTGCGGTCCATTTGCACATTAAAAAGGACATTCATCACAGAGCGTCAGTGCTACGAGTCGCCAGCCAGCTCTCGCAGGGTTTGGTGCAGGGCTGGGTGGAGCCAGGGCACTGGTGCATGTCCTTGAGTGTGTGTTTGTGTGTGTGTGTGGTGTAGGACCCACCTGGTGCAGTATTCGTGACACACTCTCTCTCATTCACTCTCTGGGATGAGGAATAGAGTTAGACACACACATAAACACACACACATCTCGTCTTCAGACGAGGAGGGTTTGTCACCACTCTCAGCCCAGGGCGGCCATTTAATACGACCTCTGTGCATGCGTGTGATGGACGGACTGAGCTCGCGCTCACAGCCAGAGACGTTCGCCTGGTCCAGGACAGACGAGAACTCAGTGTGAGCTTGCGGAAGTGAGCTGCGCCCCGTCCGGGATGAGAGAGGCTCAAGGATGCGCCCTCTATCTCACTCCTTCTCGTTCAGCAGCGAGGGGGACACTTCCTCCTTCGCTCGGCGCACACTAACGCGGTCCTGGGAGACTAACGTGCAACCCGTGATTAACCTGGAAGAGAGTTAATTTAGGATGAGGTAAGCTCGCTGAACCGAATCGAAATCGAGCCCTCTTGAGGCTTGAAGTGTAATTGATCGTTTGATTTCGTTAGCACTTTAAGTTTGCAACTTTTTTGCACCGTCTTTAGTGAATTTCCACGCACTGAAGGACGTTCCGTCCTGCCAGTTCTTGGCTTCGCTCTTCCCATCTGTCTTTTTCGCCGTGAGCCAGCATATTTCGGCTCTCGTGCTTCTAGCTGACATGTTTGCGGGTGTCACAGGCGGTGCCGATGTAATCAGGTCGATGAGCATCTATGAGTCTTAATCAACATAATGCACAGCGCGGCTGGAGGAGGTGTCAGCACATTGGGCTGTGGCTGCGCTGGACGTCCTGTTTCTTGAGTTCGCTTTGGTGGCTCGTTGCCCGTCACTTTAATAAACAACAGTGCTGTGATTGATGCTCATTTGCTCTTGAATGTGTATTAGAATCTCACTCAGCTGAATGAGGTTTGAGGTTTGTACTTTGGACTTCAGTCATCATTTCATTTACCTCAGGTCAACAGTGGATGAGTGTACATTATATGCACTACTGTTCAAAAGTTTGGAGATTTTTTAAAATGTTTTTGAAAGAAGTCTCTTTCGCTCACCAAGGCTGTATTTAGATGTTCAAACAACAGTAAAAGCTGTAAAATAAATATTTTTGCAAGTTAAAATAACTCTTTTCTATTTGAATATATTTAAAAATATAATTGAATTCTTGTGAACAAAGTTGAATTTTCAACATCATTACTCCAGTCTTCAATGTCATGTGATCCTTTATCATTCTAATATGCTGATTTGCTGCTCAAGGAACATTATTCATGATTATCGACATTGAAAACAGTTGCTGCTTCATATTTTTGTGGAAACTGTGATACATTTTGTTTTTAAAGACTCTTTGATCAATAGAAAGTTCAAAGGAGCAGCATTTATTTGGAATAGAAATCTTTTGTGACATTTTAAATGTCTTTACTGTCACTTTTGATCATTTTAATGCATCCGTGCTGAATAAAGGTATTAATTTCTTTAAAAAGTAACTTTTGAATAGTTGTGTATATAAATATATTTGATATTTGAACTCCTCTTTCACTGCATTTAAAGTGGCAGTTCACCCCCAAATTTCCAAAGCCATTTAACACTTAGGGCCCTATGAAATCCGTTTTATTTTTTCCCAAATTATGTTTTTTCAGTTTCATGGTTTCTGGACTCCTTTTTAATGGTTAAATAAAATTTTATTCGTAAAAAGCATTTCTAATTAATCAAAATCATGAAACATACAATTTAACATCAATTTATTAAAAGTTTAACATAAATTACATGTTTGGAACTGAATCAAATGTTTTATTTTTTTCTCACCTTATGTTTTATTGTTATTTTTTAGCATGTCTACTTATTTGAATGCATAAAAACAACTTTTATTTATTCTTACAATAGCCTTATGAAATGTTTTTTTTTCCACGTCTGAAATTCTCTGTTGTGTATTTAAATTTTTCTGGTTATCAAATGAAGCCATAAAACATTGATTTAATTTATCTTTTAATTAATGAAATATAAACACACTTTATTTTTTGGCAAGTAAATGGAATTCACTATCAAAATTTAAACATAAAAGAAATATTGTAAATATTATAAATAAAGTTTTATTAAAGTTATTTTTTTCAACAGTAGTAGTAGTATCACGTGCATTCTATTAAATAATACTAATATAGTCCTATTTTTGGCACAGTGTCTTCACCAAACTTTTATTTTGACGGGTTGTCGCAATTTAATTTGTGTAATGACCTAATTAATTGATCAATTAATCAATTTTAATCCCATGACATTCTGTGTTAAACTGTAAATTCTGTTTTTATGACTGGATTCTGTGATTACATCCGTGTTTTCCGCATCGCTGAAATCATAGGGCATTTAGACTTTCTTTCTTTTGTGGATTACAAAAGTGTAACATTGTTGCTTTTCATTCCCATAAAATTTAAAATGGTTTGTCAAACCAGGGTTTGTCAATCTCCAATAAAACACAAAAAAATTAGTTAATACTTGCCAGTGTGTTATTGAAAGTCATCCAGAAGTTAAACATGTGAGGAACAAATTTAAACATATTCACTCGGCCACAGTGGAAGGCAAGATTTTCAGTGAATATTTACAAGGACATGGACGACAGCACACACGTCTACTACTTTTATAGTACTTTTTGTGCTTAATTTCTCTTTTTGTGATCAACAGAAGAAAAAAAACATCATAAAACTCATGTTTTCTGAAGTATGTGTGGGTAAAACAGAATATTGAATTTGAAACAATTTAGGATGAGACTTTGATTGGATAGATACGCATTAGATAAAATATTCTCTGTTTCTGCCATAATATAGTTTGAAAAGGTAATATCAGATATTGAGTACTATATTTTAATGCAGAATTCTCAAAGCAATGTTTTTCTTTAGTAAAATGTGCACTGATGAATTGTTCAAAATACCAGGAGTATTTATTAAAACCATAAATTGCCATAATTTTTATTTTTTTAGGCTGTTAACTGAAGTTGTGCATAGACAACATTTAAAATCTAAATCTTTTTTTTACATTATAGATGTTGTTACTGTAACTTTTGATCAATTTAATGCATCCTTGCTGAATGAAAGTATTAATTTCTTTCTTAAAAATGTAAAAAAAAAATAATAATAATCTTACTCTCCCCAAACCTTTGAATGAAGTATGTATAAATATATTTGACATTTGATCTTGCACTTTCACTGCATTTAAAGGGGCAGTTCACTTCAAAATGACAAATATACAAAGCAGAACGTTGTCACTTTTCTTTCCATAAAATTAAAGCATACAAACCAGGGGTTGTCAGACTCTGAAAAAAGCATTGTAAAAGTTGTTCATACTTGCAAAAGTGCTATTGAAAGTCATTCAAAGTTAAATGTGTCACATGCACTTTGAAACGCATTCAATCGGCTGCAAGATTTTCAGTAAATATTTACAAAGATATGGACAACAGCTCACACTTCTACTCATAACTATGTTTATGGCACTTTTTTTTGTGTTCAACAGAAGAAAAAAACATCATAACTTAAGGGTGTGTAAATAATGACTGAATTTTTGTCTGTAGTATTTCCTAAACTATTCATTAAAACTATGTTTCGAATTGTTTTAGGGCCCTATGAAAACCATTTTATTTTGTTCCAAGTTCCAATTTTTTTTTTTCCATTTTAATTTTTCTGAATTCCATTTTTTTTCTGTTTTAATTTTTCTGGACTCCTTTTTAATGGTTAAATTAAATTGTATGTCTATGTCTAATTACTTAAAATCATAAAACTTAAACAGTTTATTAAAAGTTTAACAAAAATGACATGTTTAGGGCCCTATGAAATTTTTATTTTTGCCCACCGTATGTTTTATTGTTACCAAATTCTTTGTTCTTTTATGTCTAATTATTTGAATGCATAAAAACAAGTTTCATTTATTCTTACAATAACCTTGTGAAAAGTTTATTTTTCTCAGAAATCCTTTTGTGTATTTGCATTTTTCTGGTTATAAAATAAAGGCATAAAGCATTAATTTAATTTATCTTTTAATTAATGAAAATTAAACCATTTATTTTTTGGGATGAGACTTTGATTAGATGGTTGCATATTAGATATAATATTCTCTATTTTTTCCCATTACATCATTTAAAAAGTCGTGTAAAGTCAGATATCGAGTACTATATTTAAATGCAATATATACACAACTATATTTTTCTTTGGTATAATGTGCACTGATGAATTGTTCACAATACCAGGAGTATCTATTAAGACGAGGCTGTTAACTAAAGTTGTGCATAGCTTTTAATAAGAAACCTCATACATTTCTACAACATTTCTACCCACTGTTCCTTCTCTCTCGCTCATTCTTTCTCCCAGCATACCCTTTCATTCACCACACTGAAAAGAGATTTAGGAATGGCTGATTTTGTTTGTTTGTGTGCAGCTCAAGCCCATGAGAGAATGATGAGCCCTACTGGGCCCAGTCCCAATCCCAACATCCCATCAGAGTACTGCTCCACCATACCGCCCATGCAGCAGGCCCGCGCCGCCGGCACCCTCAACTCTCCCCCACCCACCGTCATGGTCCCCGTGTCTGTCCTCAAACACCCCGGTAATGACGGTACGCACTGCACTCTGAGTCAGAGTTATAGCTCTTATGGCTATAAAACACGGTGAATTCCACTTGATATAATTAGATTGCGAATGAAAGAGCGACTGCGTCCCAAATTTGCATGCACTTCATATCATATAGTGTACTAGACTAGGTTTGCTTTGCTATACATACACTACTATGTAGAAGTTTAGGGTCAGTATGATTTTTTAAAAATATTTTTATCATCAGAGATGGATTTAATTGATCAAAAGTGAAAGTAAAGACATTTATAATGTTACAGAAGATTTCTTTTTTATGTAAATTCTGACCTTTTGACCTTTCTATTTATCAAAGAATTCCGAAAATGAAAATGTATCACAGTTTCCACAAACATTTTAATTAGCACAACAGTTTTTAACTCATAATAATAAGAAATGTTTCTTGAGCAGCAAATCATTCTGAAGGATCATGTGACACTGAAGACTGGAGTAATGATGCTGAAAATTCAGTTTTTGCATCACAGTAATAAATAAAATATTTAAATATGTTAAAATAGAACATTTTTATTTTAAATTAAAATAATATTTTACAATTTCTGCTGGATTTGTGATCAATATTTGATCCAAACAAAACCCAAACTTCTGATCAGTAGTGTTTAGTGTAGAAAAAATAGTTTCCTCTTCATCACATCAAACTTCAAGCCAATTTTATTTGTGGTCTTTTATTAAAACTTTTGATTAGATTTTGTTTTTATTAGTGCTGGGTGACGATTTATCACATCCAAAATAAATGTTTTTTTGTGTACATAATGTGTGCATATACTGTGTATGTTTATGTATGTGTGTGTGTGTATGTGAAAAATAAATAAATAAATAAATAAATATACACACACATGCATGTATATATTTCAGAAAAATGTCATGTTTATATATTAAAATTTATTTATATTTAATATAGATTAAATGAATATAAATATATACATGTAAATGCATGTAAATATTTTCAAAATATATACTGTGTGTGTGTGTGTCTGTGTATATATACATAATAACTATACACGGTACACATACATATATTATGTACACAAAAACTTTTATTTTTGGATGCGATTAATCGTGATTAATCAATTTTATTTATTTTTTTTAATATAAATTTTTGTCTTTTGTCTATGTAGTTAATAATTTCCAATTTGGTTTAAGTTATTTTTGTACTTAGTTAAACTGAAATAAAATAAGAATTGATGCTTTGGCAATAAACAGAAATTTTACATTTGATTTAAATTACTGTTTTTTATTTATTCATTTTTTTTTTTTAATCAGTTCAACATTATTTTATTTTGAGTAACAATTTTTTTTTAATATGGTTTTCATTAATTTCATTTTATTTTAGTTTTAGTTAGCAACAGTAACCCAGTTTCAAGCCTTATCCTAATGAGCTGCTGTTTGTGTTTCTCTATTTGTTCTCTTAGGTTTTCCACGTGAGCAGAAGCACGTGTGGTTTGCCGATGGCATCCTGCCGAACGGTGAAGTCGCCGACACCACCAAACTATCCGTACAGACCCGGAGATCCTCTCAGGAGTCGAGCCCAGTAACGCCAGACCCGCCGGGGGTGAGACGGCTAAATCCTCTTAACAGATGCTGCCGATAACTGATATTGACAACTGAAGTCATTAACTGATTTGCTGTCTTTCAGCCCGATGGTATATTGCCTGCCGAGCCTGATGAGAGCGTTGGAGGAAGTTCTGACAGCGCAGCCGAGGTGAGCCGCCCGCCTGTCAGAGGCCCGTGGGACTACGGCCTGCTCTGTGGAGTGGGCAGGTGCGTGCAGAGAGCGATCAGTCTGGTCCCGGAGGATGACGACGGTCTGCCACCATTGCTTATCACCACAGGAGAGGAGGAAGATGGGGGTAAGGACTTTTATGCTAGAGGGTAGACATCATTTTGATGGCTTCTAGGGCTAAGTCGACAACAGTGTTTATTAAAAAAAATCCATATAAAGCACTCATTTCTCAAGCCTGTTGCTGATTTTTTACAATGTATATTTTAGTAATGTGTAATTGTCTTTTCATTACAGATTTATTAGTTGAGGAACGTCCTGCTGCTTGCCAAATATTGCTGCTGTTGGAAGAGGGAGGCCCACAACCTCTGACCTTCGTGCTCAGTGCCAATTTACTGGTGAACGTCAAGATCGTCACGTGTATGTTGTCATTTCAATCTGATTGAAATATTTGATCATGTCCAGCTTGTTTATTTGATAAACATTATTGCTCTCTCTTTGTTTGTGTTGTAGATGGTGGGAAGAGGTGCTGGTGTCTGAGCTCTAATGGTCTTCAGGGAGTGGGCCAGAAAGAGCTGGTGTTTATAATTGAGTGTCTCCCAGAGGAAAACAGCCTGCCTAGAGACGTATTCAACCTGTATGTTAGTGTATACCAGGATGCACAGAAAGGTACGTTGCACAAAACACTTCACACTGCAGACAAAAACATTTTTGTTTTAATGCACTTTTTTGCAGTTTTGGGCTATTTGGGGTGCATGCATTAAATTTTATAGATTTTATGTAACATTTGATTCCTAAAAACATGTTTTTTCTTTTCTTCCCTGAGAGTGAGAGCAAATGTACTAGTTAATGCATAATTTGCATAAATATACCATACCAAAACGTGTTTGCAAATCATAATGTTCTTAGTCAGCTGGAGAAGTATGGTGATCCTCGTTAGTTTAATTGTTTATCTATTTACCTGTGGTGTCTTGCTTTAAAAGGGGAAACAAAACAGTCATAATTTGCTTTTTCCATGTCCATATTTTATCCTCTTTGAAATAAACAGTTTTTTTTTCTACTGTACTGATAAATTAGTGGCAAAATAGATGTACAGTTGAGGTCAAAAGTTTACATACACCTTGCAGAATCTGCAAAATGTTAATTATTTTACCAAAATAAGAGGTGATCATGCAAAATGCATGTTATTTTTTATTTTTTTTATTTAGTACTGACCTGAATAAGATATTTCACATAGAAGACGTTTACATATAGTCCACAAAAGACTCAAAAGTTTACATACGCATGATTCTTACTGTATTGTTACCTGAATGATCCACAGCCCTTTTTTTTGTTTAGTGATTGGTTGTTCATGAGTCCCTTGTTTGTCCTGTACAGTTAAACTGCCCCGCTGTTCTTCAGAAAAACCCCTCATGTCCCATAAATTCTTTGTTTGTTTTTTAGCAATTTGTGTATATGAACCCTTTCCAACAATGACTGTATGATTTTGAGATCCATCTTTTCACACTGAAAACAACTGAGGGACTCGTATGCAACTATTACAGAAGGTTCAAACACTCACTGATGCTCCAGAAGGAAACACAATGCATTAAGAGCCAAGGGTGCAAACTTTTGAACAGAATGTACTTTTTTTTTTTTTTTTTTTCCTTATTTTGCATAAATATCATGTTTTTTCATTTAGCACTGCCCTTCAGAAGCTACAGAAGATACTTACATGTTTCTTAGAAGACAATAAGTTGCATTTACCCTAATCTTCAAATTCAAAAAGTTTTCACCCTCTGGCTCTTAATGCATCGTTTTCCTTCTGAAGCATCACTGAGCATTTGAACATTCTGTAATAGTTGCATATGAGTCCCTCAGTTGTTTTCAGTGTGAAAAGATGGATCTCAAAATCATAGTCATTGTTGAAAAGGGTTGAAATACACAAAAATGCTAGAAAACCAAAGAATCTGGGGGACCTGAAGGATTTTTCTGAAGAACAGCAGGCGGTTTAACTGTTCATGGCAAACAAGGGACTCACGAACAACTATCACTTAACAAAAAAACAGCTGTGGATCATTCAGGTAACAACACGGTATTAAGAATCAAGTGTGTGTAAACTTTTGAACAGGGTCATTTTTGTAAATTCAACTATTATTTTCTAGCTATTATTGTGGACTATGTAAATATCTTTTATGTGAAATATCATATTCAGGTCAATAATAAATAAAAAATAACATGCATTTAGTATGATCCCTCTTATTTTGGTAAAACAATTAACATTTTGCAGATTCTGCAAGGTGTATGTAAACTTTTATCTTCAACAGTATACCAGTAGAGATATTTAGTTTTGAGGTTTGCTTTGTTGCATGATATTTTAATCTGTTTAACAGAAACACTAATTGATGCTTACGTGGCTCATATGGTGTTTTTCTTATGTTTCCCACCAAAGGAAAGTTCATCGAGCATCTTGGCAACGTGACGTTCACTGACAGTTTCCTGGGCAGTAAAGACCATGGGGGTGTCCTGTTCTTCACTCCAACCTTTCAGCCGCTGGATGGTCTTGCTCTGCCACAGGTCTCGTTCCTCTGTGGTGTTTTGATTCAGAAACTAGAGGTTCCCTGGGCTAAAGTGTTTCCTCTTCGACTGCTGCTCGCTCTGGGGGCACAATACAATGGTGAGCCCTCATTGAAACATCCTTTAGTATAGTAATTGAAGACATTGTTTGTATTATAATGTTTTTAAGATATATAATATTAGCTTATAGTACCGTCTCCTCCTCATGTGATGTGGTGATTATTTTTACAGTGTATCCCTGCCCTTTGGTGAGCGTGCGTTTCCGCGACTCAGTTTTTAGAGAGACGGGACACACCATCATGAATCTGCTCACAGTACGTGTTCACATTTAACCCTCAAGTATTTAACTAATTCATATAAAACCTCTCCTGGTTTGTTTAGAGATGTACACTACTGTTCAAAAGTTTGGGGTCGGTAAGATTTTGTATGGTAAATAGATGTAAAATATTATACTGATACAAAATGCATTGCCTTTTGATGCAGTGATGCAAAGCTGAATTTTCAGCAGCCATTACTTACAGTCTTCAGTGTCATATGATGCTTCAGAAATCATTCTAATATGCTGATTTTCTGCTGAAGAAACATTTATGATAATTATCAATGTTGAAAACAGTTGTGCTGCCCAATATTTTTGTGGAAACAGTGATGCATTCTTTTTCAGGATTCTTTGACTAGAAAGTTCAAAAAGCACAGCATTTATTTGAATCTTTTGTTACATTCTAAATGTTTAACTGTCACTTTTTAGCAATTTAATGCATCCTTGCTGAATAAAAGCTTTGCTTTCTTTCTTTTAAACAAACAAAAAAACTCCAAAGTCCAAACTTTTGAACCTTTGAAAACACGATGTTTAAAGCTTTTTATTGCTTAATGGTTCTCAAAGATCAAAGATGTGCAGTTGAGGTCAAGATCATGATCCAGACTATTTGATACTAACCAAGGGCTTTAAGCTTACTTTTCTTGTGCTTATAACTTAAATTTAGGAGCACAGTCAGAATTTTAGAAGTAATCAATAATCAAAAAATTCTGATCAAAAATTAGCCTTTCCATTATGAGGTGATATTTGACTCCTTAAAGTGATTTAAAGGGGATTTTTTTAACCTCTGTAATGGCATTTTTCTAACTATGTCAAGTATGTCATCTTATGTCAGTTTTTTTTATAAAAAAAAAGTATATTTTTAAGCTTTTTAAAATTTCTCATTAAAACAACAGAATAAGAACAAGCTGAATAAGAAGTTGCCAATCAAATGAAATCAGTATTAAAATTAATTTGTACTACAGACGTGGCACAGAAGAACACAAAAGTGGCTTGTAGGTGTATTTTCATATGTTTAATGAGGCTCAGAGGCGGCATGAGTGCGGTCAAATTCATAAATTTATGTTGACATTAATGTTTTAAATATAAAATTTGAATACAGAAATATCAAATGATTTAAATAACTGAAAAGATGCTTTAAAAATTAAACAAAATCTGGCAGTAGGTGGCAGCAAGTCACTGATTTAACTATTGGATCATTCATTGATTTGATTCGGTCGAACAGCTGAATCATTCAAGAATAAAGCAAGTGACTCTTTATGAATGGGAAATTGAATCGTTGACTCACTAGATTTGTTTAAAAACATGCATTTATTTATAAACGAAACACCGCTGTGTTTAAATAGAGATGTGCAGTGGCTCAGCTGGGACTTGTTTCAGACTATTTTTGATGACGAAAAACAGTCAGACAATGTAAGTCACTTAATATTAACTTCTGTTTATTCGAAGTTCTCTGCACTGCACAATGAATCTCTTATTTACACTCTCTACACTTTGTTTATGAATGGATTCGTCAGATATGTCTTTGATACATTACATTATTCAACTTTAGAAAACTTTGAAGCTCCCCTCAGTGCGAACACAAATACGCTGATCGGGTCACACTGTAGAGCCCTGTAACCTTATATGCAATATCTAAATTTTAGGTTTATTGTGGTTTCAATTTAAAATGTTATAATATGTTAGTCAGTTGCCCCTGACAGAAGTAGGCAGGAATCAAAGACTGTAGTTTGGTGAAGCTGTTTTTCCACCTTTCTAACCAGTCTCGGGTGCAGCTCAAGGTGGATAATGAAGGACATTAGAGAGTACTCAAGACACAAACTGGAGGCCTCTCAGTGTGTACTTCAGCTCTGAGCCACTCTTGATTTCTGAGAATTAAAGAGCTTCTTTGGTCTCCATTCTAACTATAGTGCTTTCAAGTACACTTACGGCCACTTTTCTGGATGCGGCATGGAAAAATGTGGTCCATCTCTGCAAATTAAGTTTATTTTGCATCTAAATTAGCTTATTACCGGTTATTCAACTTAACAGATCCTTTTTAGTATAAAAGTAAACGTAAACATGTTATCAAGTCTGAACTTTTGGCCTTGTAACCCCAAATCCTTAGTTTTTTTTTATAGCTTAAAAGGCTTTTTTTTTTTTTTTTTTTTTTTTTCCAAGCAACGGAACTAACATTCAATACATTCAAGTATATTCAGAATACTCTGTGCAAAATATTTAATGCTAAAACTAATAATCAAAAAATAATAATCAAAATAATCAAATTAAATAATAATGAAAAATAATAATAATGAAAAATAATCAAGAAATAATAAAAATATATTTGCTCTTAGACCATCCAAGGTGTAGATGAGTTTGTTTCTTTGTGAGAACAGATCTCTAGAAATCGCATCACTTGTTCACCAATGGATGTGAATGGGTGCCGTCAGAATGAGAATCCAAACAGTTGATGATAACTATAATCCACGAGTAATCCACACCACTCCAGTCCATGAGTTAACATCTTGAGAAGCAAAAAGTTATGTGTTTGTAAGAAACAAAAACCAATTAAGTGTTGTTACGGATTATGAACTCATATTTTAGCTGGAGTGGTGTGGATTACTTGTGGATTATTGTGATGTTTTTATCAGCTGTTTGGACTCTCATTCTGACGGCACCCATTCGCATCCATTGGTGAGCAAGTGATGGAATCCCACATTTCTCCAAATCTGATGAAGAAACAAACTCATCTACATCTTGGATGGTCTAAGCGTGAGCACATTATCAGCAAATTGTCATTTTTGCATAAACTATATCTTTAACTTTAGGCCTTGTAACCCCAAATCCTTGGTATCCACCTTCATTCTTGTGATTCTAACAGGATCTGAGGAACTACCAGTACAGTTTACCTGTGGTGGAGAGTCTGCGAGTGCACATGGAAATGGGCAACAGCTACATCGACATTCCCAAGTCCAGGTTTAATGAGGTCAGAGTGATGTTTGAATTGTGCAGCAGTCAGGTTTCAGTGTTATTGTGTTATTCAGTGTGTTGTTTTGTTCTGGCTGTTGTAGATGCTGAAGGTGGTGAACTCCTCTAATGAACATGTGATCAGTTTCGGCGCCTGTTTCAGCACAGAGGCCGATTCTCACTTGGTTTGCCTGCAGAACGAGGACGGAAGCTACCAGACGCAAGCCAACAGTATACCAGGAAAAACTAGGAGAGGTTTGTTAGTCACTGCTACTAGAGCTGGGCTATATATATATATATGTATGTATATTATATAATATAATATAATTTTTTTTTTTTTTTTTTTCAATCAGAGGGACCAACATTTCATTAATTTCAAGCCTTTGCAGTCAAGTAGATTCAAAAGATTTAATGAAACAAAACTAAAAGTCAAGTGAAAAATAATCAAGTCATGTTTTTCCTCAGTGTTTTTGGCTGAATTTTCCAAAAAAAAGAAAAAAATTTAATTATGTTTTTATTTGTTTATATGCACTGAAATATCATTCCATAATACAGATGATTTTACCTACATGTATATTTGTGTAAAATAATGAATGGCTCATTTTTTTCCAGTGTATTTGACTGATTTAACATCAAGAAAAATGATATTTATTAGTTTTTATTTGTATGCACCAAAATAGCATTACATAATACAAATTATTTTACCTACATATATTTGTGTAAAATAATTAAGGCATGTTTTTTTTCACTGTTTTTGACTGAATTAACATCAAGAAAAATTATATTGAATCATTTGTATTTATATGCACCAAAAGTAACATTACATAAATCACTTTATTTAAACTACATGTATTTCTTTAAAATAATCAAAGCGTGTTTTCTCAGTGTCAATTACTGAATTAACACAAAGAAAAATTATATGTAATCATTTTTATTTATATGCACAAAAATAATATATCATAATACACATTATTTTGCCTGCATATACAGTATTTGTGTAATATAAGCAAGGCATATTTTTTTCCAAATTGTTTTTGACTGAATTAACACAGAAAAATATGTAATCATTTTTAATTTTTTTGAAATAAAATAATATTACATAAAACATATTTTTTTCAACTACATATATTTATTTATTTAATCATTTTTATGTATATGCTCAAAAAAAATACATAATACACATTTTACGAACATATATTAGTAAAAAATATTGGAGGCACATTTTTTCAGTGTTTTGGCAATTAACACAAATTTAAAAAAAACTACAATTTGTAAACCTATGGAGATATTAAAACATCCTTGTCTTTTCGCTGTGATATTTGCAAATTGCAAGGACATGGAATGACAAGGAATGATTGCAAAACTAGTTTAATATTATCAAAATCTTTAGAAAAAACAAACTTTCAAATGTAGTGTGAAATCACTCTTTAGGTTTTAGGTTTAGGATTGTTGTATAATATTTATGTAATATAAGTGAATATCTCATCGGACCTTATCTTTTATTTGCAGTGACTGGAGCTAGTTTTGTGGTTTTTAACGGTGCTCTGAAAGCATCATCAGGATTCATTGCCAAATCCAGCATTGTGGAGGGTAATGCTTTGACACAAATCATTATTAAACACTTCCATAGGTCATGACTCCCAAAACATTTTATCATCACACTGTCCCTCTTCATCTTTAGACGGGTTAATGGTGCAAATCCCTCCGGACACCATGGAGGGTTTGCGACAGGCCCTCAGGGACCAGACCGACTTCCAGATCCCCTGCGGAAAGGCAGATTCGGAAGAAACACGGGAAAATGTGAATGTACGCTGGGTCGACTGGATTGCACCTGTCAACACTGGGTACCAGCAATTTATCATATGCATTTATACTATCAAACAGGGTTCGTACAAGGTGCTTAACATGCTTGAAGTACTTGAATTTGCCTTTTTGAAATTTAAGGCCTGGAAAACCTTTGAAAATTACAATATTCTTTAAAAGGTACAATATTCTAAAAGTGCTTGAGTTATTGAAGGACAATGTATATATAAAATAAGTGT
Source organism: Cirrhinus mrigala (assembly GCA_036247105.1). Classification (NCBI taxonomy): domain Eukaryota; kingdom Metazoa; phylum Chordata; class Actinopteri; order Cypriniformes; family Cyprinidae; genus Cirrhinus; species Cirrhinus mrigala. The sequence goes on from CM070016.1 coordinate 26,031,933, forward strand.
GTCGTTTTTTTTAATGTATCTTTAATATCTTTTCACACAAAATTTGTGCAGTTCAAAAGACGTTCAAATTTTTTCACTTATTTCAGTTAATGTCATAAAAGCAGTGAGCTAAGCCAGTTGGTAGTAGTACTGACATTGTCGTGTAAAGATGGCTGAAGATGCGAAAAGAGAAACAGATGGACCGAATCAATTGAGTGAGTCATTTACGCTGGAACCGGTCCGATTGATTCAAACTCATGACTTCGATCATTTATTTCCAGCGATTCACTGGCAAAAACCAGATTAAATTAAAAGAGCCATTCATTTCCGAATTTCGACGTTGCTTGTAATGATTTTAAAAAGCACGTAGTAATGGGTGAAACAGAGTTTTTCGAATCGAAACTCTGAATCAGTTAAACCATTGCATCGCAAAATTATTCACTGGTTCAAAGTGTTCCAATCGGATCACGTATTGCGAATCATTTGATTCAGATTAGGACTTCAGTGCGGGTTCATGAATCATTTGATTCAGATCGGGACTTCGGACTGCGCATCCAGAATCATTTGATTCAGATCAGTACTTCGGTGCGGGTTTGCGAATCATTTGATTCAGATCGGGACTTTGGGCCGCATATCGTGAATCATTTGATTCAGATCAGGACTTCGGACGGCACATCCAGAATCATTTGATTCAGATCAGTACTTCGGTGCGGGTTCGCGAATCATTTGATTCAGATTGGGACTTTGGGCCGTGCATCACAAATCATTTGATTAGATCGGGACTTTAAATCGCATATCGCAAATCATTTGATCGGAACTTTGGAGCGGGTTCATGAATCATTTTGTGAATAAAATGATTTGCGATCAGTGTTTTGAGTCCTGATGTGAAATGATGGTCGCGAATCGCCATTATTCAGATTGGGATTTTGGAGCGCGGACCGCAAATCATTTGATTCTGATTTGGACTTCAGTGCAGGTTCATGAATCATTTTATTCAGATCGGGATTTCAGACCGCTTATCGTGAATTATTTGATTCAGATCAGTACTTCGGTGCAGGTTTGCGAATCATTTGATTCAGACCAGGATTTTGGAGTGGTTTCGCAAATCTTTTTCTTTTCTGTTTGTTTATTAAATAGTAGAAAACATCAAACCATTAGGGCAGTACAGTTATAAAAACAAAACAAAGAAAAAATAAGTATGCACATACAAATGCCTTAAGAAAATTATCATGCCAATGTTTTGTGCTTTATTTGTCTCTCTTTTTTTTTCTTAAAGTTGACATCATTGCATACTTTGCATGTGCTTTATTTTTGCTGTTTTGTTTTATTAGTATATTTTTATTTAACTATTTAACCTTTTTTTTTAGAATGTAAAAGAGAAGCCAATGTTTGATAAGTAAGATCTGTGATTTAAGTCCTTGAAAAATCAAAAAAGTAGTGCTTGAAAGGTCCCTGAAAGTCCTTGAATTTCATTTTACAGTATCTGTACGAACCCTGTGTCAAAAGTTTGGAGTAGTTAAGACTTGTTGTTTTTATCTATGCTCACCAAGGCTGCATTTATTTGATCAAAATACAGTAAAACAGTAATATTTTTACTATTTAAAATAACTGTTTTCAATGTAATTTATTCCTGTGATCAAAACTGATTTTTCAGCATCTTTACTCCAGTCTTCAGTGTCACATGATCCTTCAGAAATCATTCTAATATGCTCATTTGCTGTTTAATATTATTGTCATGAATTTTGGAAACAGTTAAAAACATCACAGGAGAATAAATTGCATTTATTAATGGTGGGCATAAGAGACTTAAAAAAGCTTAATTATTCCATATTGTTAACCAAATGTTTATGGAGGTTTGTTATGCCAATACAGTCCTGAATAGCCACTTTACTGAATGATAAAGCACTATTGATCTATTTGACCAATGCTGCGAGTGACCTTGAAAATGTTTGCTGCATTAATTAGGCGCTATTTAATATTCATTCCTTCAGCTTCCTTCGCCTGTTAAGATGCTGTGTCGGGTCAAAAATAATTCCCCTAAGGTAGCATAACATCTAATGTGTTTGCATGTTTGCAGAGTCACCAGTCCGGTGGATGGCAAATCTCTAGCAGGAGTGTCCAGCGTCAAGATCCAGCAGGACTCTGAGTTTGAGATGGACGGCCGAACCATCAGGTGTACTGAGGTGAGTACGGCGTGATGCCTGCACAGTGATGATTTTATTGGTGTCATCTCTGCTTCATGTCCTGTCTCTCCTATCAGGTCTTCTATCTGCTGAAGTCTTCAGACGTCTCCCTGTCTGCTGTTCTCACATCATCGGCTCAGTTTCAGCGAGAGATCGCCACCGCCAGCTGCGCCGCCCTCTGCCCGCATCTCTCTGTGCTCATGGCGAATGGATTCAACTCTCTCGCACTCCGGGTCTCCACCGACTCAGACATGGTAAATTATTTTGTGTGCTGAATTACACAACAGTGTTGACTAAACAACTCTGAAATGTCTCGCCAAGCTAAATCCTGCTCCTTTTGTGATGTCATATAATAATTGCGGTGTTGTCAACAAAAGAGACGCTTTTAAAGGCTCTCTGTGGTTTTCTGACAATAGTTTGAGCAACTTAAATTAAGAAATTAGAACTGGCCATATTCATATTACTATCAGAGCTGAGTAGTATCTGATTACATGTAATCTGGATTATATTTTCTTACTTTTCTATTTTTATATCAATATGGTGCAAGATTATCCTATTTAAATTAATGTGAAAAATATAACAACACAATATAATAAGTCTGTTATTATAAATATAATAACATAAATATTGTATTTATATAATAATACAGATATTTCAAAATGTTACAGTTTTTGCTGTACTTTGGATGTAAGTGTATATAAGTGTTGTAAAATTGCAAAAGTAGTATTTATGGCTAGTTCTAATTTCTTAATTGTCAGTGGTATGTGAAATGCAAATTTACAATATTATTTCATATTACATGGTTAAATTCTTATTACTATTTTAAATATTCAAAAATGTGTTTAAATATGTCTAAAAGTGTGTTTTTATATGTATTTTTGTGTGTGTGTGTATATTTATTTATTTATTTTTTTGTTTTTATCTATTAAGTATTGTAAAATTCCAATACAAATATTTATGGCTGGTTCCTAAGTTTAAACAGTTGTTGCTAATTGCTAATATTACATTTTAAATTGTCAAAATCAAATTTAAAAAAAAAATAATTTTTTTATATTAAGTTTTTTAAAAATTACATATGTATTTTGCATGGAATATTAGTTATGTAATTTATTTTAAATATTTCTTATTTTCTTAAAATAATATTTCAATTGTAATATTTTTCGTTTTGTCATATTTGTTTTTTATTTAATGTATTGTTAAAACTAAAAATAATCATATAAATTATTCTTATTATTGTCATTCATATATAATCACAAATATTTATGGCTTGTTCAAATTTCTTAATTTTCAATAGTTTCTCAAAAAAATGTAAGTTAATATGGCTAATATTAAATGTTAAATTGTAAAACAAATTTTATATTGTACTTTAAAAATTGCTAATGTATTTTGTATGGAATATTAGTAATGTGTTCTTTTAATTATAAAATACTTTTTTTATATTTTTATTTTACAGTAAAATATTTTAATTGTAATTTTTCTAATTTTGCTTGGTATTTTATTTAAAGTAATATTAAAAAGTAATCATAAATTATTCTTATATAATTACAAATTATGGCTGGTTCAGATTTCTTAATTTTCAGTAGTTGCTCAATTTTTTTTCATTAATATTGCTAATATTAATTTTGAAATTGTAAAAATTAAATGTTAAAAAAATATAACTTTATATTGATATTTTAAAAATTGCATATGTGAATTTTGTATGGAATATTAGTTATGCATTTTTTTTATTATTATTAAGAAAATCTTTTTCTTAAACTTTTTTTTTTTTACAGTGAAATATTTCAATAGTAATATTCTAATTTAGTTTAGTATTTTATTTCATGTAAATGTATTTATATGATTTAAAATTAATCAGAAATTATTCTTATCGTCTTATATAATCACAAAAATTAAGGGCACATTGTGTAGCCCTTTAAACTGGAAAATCACATTAGTTACAATTTTTATCAGAAAAATCAGTGTTCATTCAGTTCTTCCCCAAATTGCATAACCTGTGCTAAAGAAACTGTAAATCCTTTTGTTGTTGTTATTATTATTATTATTATTATTATTATTATTGTTATTATTATAATTATTATTATTATTATTTTATTATTTACAGTTTTAAGTTTTTGTTAAACACCAAGAAAATTAAAGAACAATCTGCAATCAAAATTATTAAAAAAAAAAAAAAGTAAAAAAAAGCATACAAAAAACTGAAGCTGAATTGCCTCAGTAATATATTGTAAAAAATAAAAAAAATTAAGATATTTCTTAATAAAAAATTAAGAAAATATGTAAAAAAGAAGAAAGAAAGGCAATATTCCAGTAAATCTTTTTTTAACTTGGTTCATTGAAACCACCTGGAGGAACCAGTTTCACAAAAATAAGTCTTGAATCACTCAGTTGTAAGTTTGCACATCTGTACAAAGTGACCTAAAACATTTTACACTTCTGGTTTTTGGAAAAAAAAAAAAAAACTCCCAAGACACTGTAGTGTAGATTATATACATAAAATCTGATAGTAACCCTCTCATTGTTATGTTTTTGTAGGTCGAGTACCAGGCTGGCTCTGGCGGCCGCCTCCTGCCTCAGAAGTATATGAACGAACTGGACGGCGCTCTAATTCCCGTCATCCACGGAGGAAGCTCCTGCGTCCCCCATCAGGCCATGGACATGGAGTTTTTCTTCTACATCTCACTGAGCATTTGAACGCTGGTGACTTATAAACTTTCCATCCACAGGCAGCCAGTTGGACCTTCACGATCAGTACCAATGAATCCCAGATGCAGAGAGACAGACTCTGTATCTGATCTCTGACAAGGTATGAAGAGTTCGATGCATTTTAGAGGAAAGCGCTTTGCTGAAGTGGAACAATATTAGCGATCCTTTAGAATAAAGTCATGGATCCGAAATAAAACCGTGAGAACTTTGCTGTGCTTCTTCAGTCGGTCTGATCGTTGGATGCTGATCGATGAATGTTAGTTTGAACGCGAACAGAAATTGTTTATGTATGACTACGATGTCAGATATACCGATAATTATAATCGTTACTTGATTGCACACACGGCAACCGAGCATATGAAGTGCTGCGTTTCTTTACGTCTGTTTTTTCCCAGCTGGAATCTGCAATGTTTTCGTTTTCCATCCGTCATAATTTACTGTTACCATATGAAGTAGCTTCATGTGGACTTAAGAATCCATATGAAGACTTTATGTACTGATTATTGTACTTTCTAAGTACTGCGTCTTATGGTTAGTCATTTTTCTCAATCTGTAAAATACACAGAGGGTAAAATACGCCTATAAAACATATAGATGAAATCATCTGCTAATTCGATTAAGCTTTTATTAAGCTTAAATACTATTTTTGGAACAGACAGTTCATGTGTTGATTAAAGGTGATATTTTTGATAGGGCATTGTGAAATTACAAATTATAACACATTCTGCAATTATAACCCCAAAAAATCTTATGAAATGCATATGTAAACATTCAAATCACCAAGAAAAGTTCGGAGTAAAGGAAAAGGATGATAGGATTATCTCTATGAAAAGATTTGCTTTAACATTTATGTAATTATTTTCACACTACTGCATTAACTGGACAAAAAGGTCGTTTATTAAACTCTTTATTTTCCTATTTGTTCGTTTTAATGGACAAACTGAAAAGCAGCCCCATCTGTTAACACTACAAATGTGTCGTTAGTGTGATCAGCCAGAAATTGACGAATCCTTAGAGCTTTGGATGTTGGCCTGAAAAAATATCAACACATCTGAACACTTTCCATGTTTTTTTAATTTTTAAAAATTGGTCAACCCACCACAATGCCAGTTAACAAGGCTGCAAAATGTCCTTAATATACTACAGACATTAAAGTATCTGTAACTTTTAACAAGTTTGACAGATTAAAGAATTAAAGAATATATATAAAATTTATAAATGCTATAACCTTCTTTCACTGACCGTGATGCTACAGTTTTACATTCAGCTTAAAATGTACCTTAAATCTGCAAAACTACATTTTTTTTTTCCTTCTGATTACATCAACGCCAAGGTGAAATCATTCATTTTTAAAATGCTGCAGCTTAACAAAAACCTAAATTCATTCATTTGCAAAATGCACTTTTACTGTGGTTGGTGAAATGAAATACAAGGACGAGTGATTGTTTCTTATTTTTTATTCAGTTTTTCTTCATAGATAATGATAAAACACAACATAAACAGTGATGAATCCGTTGATTTCTAATGACTGGTATATTTAAATAATCTGAAGGCTTCTATAAATCTGTCACAAACCAAATACAAATGTTTTAAACATACAGATGATTGTTGTGGAAGGATTAAGAGTGTCTGTGAAATGATTTAAGCATTTTATAGACATCTCAGATCTTTTCCCATATATTTGAGCTTTGTGGAATATTTTGGGAGTTAAATTATTTTCTCACTGTTACTAATTAATTAAATCATCACAATTAAAGTATTTTTATGCTTTACAAAAAGCTGTACCAGTTTGCATAATGTATATCTATTTATTCATGAAAACCAGATTTATTTGATGAATTATCTGGTATGGGACCTAAGGATGTTCTTCAAAACAACATTCATTTCTAATATGTATCTCATGTAGAATAAAATTTTGATAAATATGCAAAGTCATTGGCTCGTGCTCATTTGTGATATACACCTTTAGTTTTGCCATTTAGATGAAGTGTGATTTTCTAAATGGGTGAGTGATTTGTTGCAAATTTATTATTCACAATATAGAGGTGTCTTGTAATTGTTTATAGGAGCGTCATTGTGAACATCAAACACAACACACAAGCAAAAGTATGTTCCATACACAATGACTCAAATGTATTATTACGAATGAATTTATAAGTTGGCAAGCTGAATTTCTATGCCAGACCCAGTAATGCCTCAACCACCAGTTGAATGGTGTATTTTGTACCTACATGTCATTTGAATGTTTTGTATCCTGTTTTCTTAGCTATTTAAGCACTAGCCACATTCACAACCAATTGTATCTGTTAAGTCGTCTTTGACTGTAAAGCTGCAGTCTCATTAGTGAAATTTCACAGGTAAACAAAAAAGTCCATAGTCAATAGTGTAGAGTTGTATGAAGCACTGCTCACACAAAAGTTACTTTCAAACCAAGCAGCCAATAGCGAATTTGCGTAATTGTGAAAGTCCTATTTCTGATTCCTATTGTAATAAATGGATTTCATCCACGAAATTTCACAGAGCAGTATTAAATGTGACCTTACCTTAAAGGATTAGTTCACTGCCAGAAAAAAAATTCTTGATAATTTACTCACCCCATGTCATCCAAGGTGTTCATGTCTTTCTTTCTTCATTCGAAAAGAAATTAAGGTTTTTGAGGAAAACAGTTGCAGTTTCAATGCAACTTCAAAGGGCTCTACACACCAAGGAATAAAGGTCTTGTTTAGCTAAATAATTGGTCATTTTCTTAAAAAACAAAAAAAAAAAACAAAATGCAGATTTATATACTCTTTAATCACAAATGCTGATCTTGCACTACCTCAACTTCACGCATTACGTAATCGCTTTGGGAAGGTGTGACATAGGCGGAAGGATGGACCCAGTGTTTACAAAGCGAATGTGCAAAGAAAGTGAAACACACTTGATAAAACGATGTCAGATGATTTTGAAGTTGGAGGAGAAAAATTAGTTTTTCGCCCTAGCCTACCTTTTTGCAGTGGAGTAGATGAAGAACTAACCACGCATGACCTTTCCAACATGATTATGTCATTGCGGAGCTAGTGCAAGACGAGCATTTGTGGTTAAAAAGTATGTGAATTTTCTTTTCTTTTTTTGTTTTTGTTTCACAAGATATTACCCCTATTCCTCTAGTCCTCGGGGCCCACTGCTCTGCACTAGAATTGTCAAAAGATACCGGGTTCGGTACCTTCGATGCTGAAATTTTAAAAACGTCCATTTTCCGCTCACATTTGAGCGCTGTTCACACATAAGCACAACGGGAGTTCATTAAGAGAAAGATCCATGAACTGAACTGTCAGATTCAGAAACATACAAAATGTGCAGAGCAGTGGGCCCCGAGGACTGAAGTTGAGAACCGCTGGTGTAGAGCCCTTAGAAGCTGCATTGAAACTGCAATTTGGACCTTCAACCCACTGGCCACCATTGAAGTCCACTAGAATATTTTCTACCTGATCTCATGACAAAAACGTACCTGTGGGAACTTTTCGCAAGATGCAAAATATGTACCAATAAGTACGTCACTGCAGTTTCCAAAAGAAATAAACACTAGAGGCGGTAAGACAGCGAGCACTTGTGATCGTTTTTGCACACAGTTATGATTTCAGTTCTATATGTTTTGCTTTCCAGATGTAATAAGCTTGCTCAGTATCTCAGCTGGCAGGGAATTGGACATGGGATGCAGTGGGGCAGTTGTGGCCTAATAGTTAGAGAGTCGGACTTGTAACCCCAAGGTTGCGGATTTGAGTCTCAGGTCCGGCAGGTATTGTCAGTGGGGGGAGTGAATGATCAGTGCTATCTTCCACCTTCAATACCACAACTGATGTGAGACCCTTGAGCAAGGCGCCACAGCAATTGCTGCCCAAAAAGCTGCGCACTGCTCTGAGTGCGTGTTCACGGTGTGTGTGTTCACTACTGGGTGTGTGCACCTGGATGGGTTAAATGCAGAGCACAAAACAGAGTACGGGACACTATACTTGGCTACACGTCACATACTTTTCTTCCTTAAAGAATTCTTGGGTAGGAATCCCGTGAAAAGCATGACTTGTGATGAAAGAACTGAAAGGTGCCAGATCAAAAAACAAGCAAAAACGGCATGCTTGCGATTGCGTTTTTGTTTGTACTATTGGGTAGATTTAGGAGCAGTGCAGATGGAATGTTATTTTAAAATGTCACAGAGCATTACGAATACATCACATCGAGTACATCACAAAGCATACATGGTGGTACGTATTTCACGTCTTGTGAAAAAGATCCCACAGGTACGTTTTCGCCAGGAGATCAGGTTGAATGTTTTTCTCAGAAACCTAATTTCTTTTCGACTGAAGAAAGAAAGATATAAACATCTTGGATGACATGGGGTTGAGTAAATAACCAGGAAGTTTTTATTCTGGAAGTGAACCAATCCTTTAAGGATGCATGGTTAAAATTGCTTTTTTTGGATTAGATTGAATAGTATAGATCAGTGGTGGCAAACTCCGGTCCTGGCGAGCCGCAGCTCCAACTGCAATTAAACACACCTGAACTAGCTAATCAAGAAATTTCCTGGCAGGTGTGTTGAGGCAAGTTGGAGCTAAACTCTGCAGTACACCGGCCCTCCAGGATCAAGTTTGGGCACCCCTGGTTTATAACCATTCAATGTCCAAAAATTTCTGTAAAGTCACCATGTCGCTTGAGCTGCTCGGTTTGCATGGAGTGTCTTCTCATCAGCATCCTCCTAGTCTTGAGATCCTTTGGAAAACCTGCAGGAGCCGAGGGAATGCAGGGCTTTGTCCCTGCGGCTACGCCGCAAACTGTTTTGTTGCTGCTTGGATTGCCACTTCCGGTGATGTTTGGGATTGGTGCATGCTGGTTCAGCGGAGGGAGGAAACCAGCTCGTGGATGGGAGATGGGATCCAAAAGCGCCCCGGAGCTTCGCCGCTCATAGCTGATGGGATTCCTCCTGTGCAAGTGGGTCAACGAAGCATTCTCAAGAGACTCCCTAGAGCCCACCAAAGTAGAAGAACGCGAGTTAGCAAGTTTTCTCTTCTCGTGTTGTCCTTTGCGGTCTTCTAGAGAGTTGGCAAGGCTCACCGATAGTTGGGAATCTGAGCTGTAGTGATCCATTCCTAGTTTCCTTCTCTGGATGATGTTACGGAGACTGGACACTGCCAAATTTGGCAGGGATTTGTCCGGATCCTTCTCAGCCGGTAAAGCTTCCGCGCTGCTCTTGCAATGAAGATTGGGATGGGATAAAGAGTGCAGGGATGATAAGCTATCAAAGGACATGTTGCGGCACAGTGCTCCTTCCGGTCTCAAACCTTCATTGATGCTTCCTCGACTTAGACTTTGACTCAAAGAGTTGGCTTCTTTCAAATCAACACTGCAGTGCCTCGACAGTGGAGCATTTTCAAAAGCCAATCTGTTCATTCTGAAAGTCATCTCCTCTTCGGGTGTGATGTCTGGAAGTTCCTCCGTCGCAGAGGTGCTTTTTGCAAACTGCTGGGCTAGGAAAGACTGTGGGATCTTCAGCCAAGGCTCGGAATGTAATCTTTGGAGATTGTGGATTTTGCTCAACCGACTGTTCACCAGGGGAACCTGGTGGGATGGAGAAGTTGGCTGGGAATTGGTCATGCTTTGTAGATCCTGGAAGGAAAACATGTGCTCTGTAGGACTAGAAGAAAGAGTCCCCTGTGGGGATGTACTGAGGAGGATATCAGATGGAGAAGCACAGGGAACGTTTCCCGAACTCCATTGTTCCACCATCGCAAGTGGAGGAATAGGTAAGTACTGCTTCGCCGTTTGCCTTCCGCATGCAAGTTTATCAGGGGTGATGATGATGATTTCTTTTCCTCTGGCTTTGCAGGCATCCATCAGGATTTTAAGAGTGTCTTCATCGCTGGCATTGATGGCGTATATCAGAGCCGAAGAACCGCTGTGGTCCTCCAGACACGGATCTGCCCCGCTACCCAAGAGCAGCGCCACTACCTCCGAACCGGCTTGCTCCAAACAAGCGTGCATTAGAGCCGTCTTCCCACTTTTATCCTGGATGTTTGGATCGGCGCCACTTTCAAGCAGGTACCCAACCATCTTAGCCTTCGAGACGCTTTGGTGGTCCATATGCCTGCTCCTGCAGGCGACCATCAAGGGTGTTTCTCCACATTCATTACTCTCATTAATATAGGCGCCACCTTCAAGAAGTAGCCGTGTTAGACGGAGACGACTTAGGTAGACGGCCTTAAGCAAGGAGTTACCATCGGTGTTGACTACTTGGGGACCTTCCATCTTCACTTCTTTCACTGTAACTCGCACCTGACGGGGATCACGTATGCTGCCATGACAAAGCCTGTGAAGAGGGGAACAAGGTTAGGTATTGCATGGTCTTTGTCGCAATGGCTATATGGAACGGTCAGTCCATTTGAAAAGCTTTTCTTATGGGAAATGACACACATTACATCTACAGAATGAAAGACCCGAGTAGCTTTGAATGATTATATTATGTTCTGCTTGTTATAAGATGCTTGATTGGTTAATAAAACAGAGCCTCTCCCTATCCAGTCCTGCTCAGCAACAAGCTCCTTTTTTGTAGAATTACAGCTCTCAATCTATCTTTTTTTTTGAAAAGCTAAATTCAATAAACCGAAGCAGAGACCTTGGCTTTATTGTTTGCCATTACTGCCAGACAACATTCTTTGCGCTGCCTGTCCTTTTCAGCACGAGCGCAAAGCTTGGCCTTCCTCACGCTTTCTTTCGGAGCAGCTTCTTTCTAAGGGCCATTGTGTTTGCTGTCCTTGGTGTTGCGCTGATACATGCCTGCAGAACATCATGCCTCTCTGATTAGGGTTTATAAAGTGTGTTTGAATACCCTTTAAGTCAATCGGAGAGACGGTTGGCGCTTAAGTAAAGAAGGTATAGATACTCCATAAGCTTCGTCGTACATCTGAGCGATGCATTATAGAAAGTCGTCTTGCACTTACTAGAAGTTACTTTTGCCAGCATTTGTAATTTGTTTGTTTCTGCAAAATGTTCATATTTTTGCCTCTCAGAATCTGGCCTTGTGAACAATCATTTCCAGACATCAGTACAGTTTCCATGCTTCTCAACTGCAAATGAGATGCTTTCGTATTTTAGTTGAATTTGCATGTCAATTTCAAAAGGAAATCAAAATGAACTTACTTTGAATGCACATTTGTGCATTCCTGGTGTTATTGTTTACAGTTCTTTAGTTAATGTTACAAAAAATGGTGTAGAAACACAAATTTTCAAAATACACTACCAGTGTAGATTTTAATGTTTTTTTTTTTTTTTTTATGGAAGTCTCTTCTGCTCACCAAGCTTGCATTTTTTTTTTTTTTTTTTTTTTTTTTTTTTTTGATCCAAAGTACAAAAAAATGTAGAATTATTTTTACTATTTAAAATAACAGTTTTCTGTTTGAATATATTTTAAAATGTTTTAGCATCATTACTCCAGTCACATCATCCTTCAGAAATAATTCTAATATTCTGATTTGCTGCTGAAAAAATGTATTATTATTATTATTATTATTGACAACAGCAGATGAGTAGAATTATTATTATTATTATTTTTTTTTTTTCAGGTTTCTTTGATGAATAGAAAGTTCAGAAGAACAGCATTTATCTGAAATAGAAATCTTTTATAACATTATAAATGTCTTTATTATCACTTTAATCAATTTAAAGTATTAAATTCTATATAAAAATAAATAAAATTATACTGACTTCAAGCTTTTGAATGGTATAGTGTATAATGTTACAAAAGCTTTTTATTTTGGATAAAAACATTAAAAACATTACTGTTTAAAAACTTTTGACTGGTAGTGTAGTTGCGAAGAAATGACAAAAAACATTGAATTAAACATGACATTTTTAAGTAGAAAGACTGAAATAGTATTTTCATGTAAAATGCATTCCAGTCTTTATTTAAAAACTTACCTTTTTTTTTTTTTTTTGGCAGTGTATTTTAAACATAATTAATATTTTATAGCCCTTCACCAGATGTGACATAAAATCAAAATTGACCCATTTTAAATAAAAATTTGCGTAAAAACTATTTTCGTTTAGAAATAGCTCAATTTCACAATTAAATACAAAGAAACAGCAAGTAAGACATTTAAGTTTGGCTAAAATAAAATTATAAGGAGTGTATAGAAATTAATCCGATGCTTTGCTTTGCCTCTCTAACAACTGTCATTTTCAGCTGATGCTTGTCTTGTTCTGCTTTTTTTCTTGTCGAATATCCAGTTTGGCTCAGATATATATATTATTATTTATGTATTTTTATTTTTTTTACATCCCACGCTGGAATTTTGTGCTTTTCCATTTCCGATTAGCATTTTCTTGGAAAACATGCACTAATATCTTTGTTTTATTTACTACTTCAAATAATATTTTTGCAGTGTGCTTTATTAATGCATATTGTTATTGTGCACAGTTCATTATTGCATGTTATTTCAAAGATAATTTCTATATTTTTGTGAATTTTTTTTTTTTTCCCCAAAATCCAGTGCTTTGCTTTGCTTTGGCTCTCAAACAACTGTCTTTTTCAGCTGATGCTTGTCTTGTTCTGCTTTTTTTCTTGTCGAATATCAAGTTTGACTCAGAAATGTCAGGTTACAGAAGCAAAATGCTTGCAAATGTCATTTCATCTAGACTTTAATCACGCTGCATGCTGCAGATGTTGAAATCGATATAAATAATATTTTTTGCACTGTATTTCAAAGATATTTAAAATTTTAAAGCATTTCACCAGATGCCACTTGAAATCCAAAATGACCCATTTTGATAAAAATTGGTGTAGAAATAAGAATAATAATAATTACGTATTAATTTATATATATATATATATATATATATATATATATATATATATATATATATATATATATATATATATTTATTTATGTATTTTAATTTTTTTACATCCCACGTTGGAATTTTGTGCTTTTCCATTTCCGATCAGCATTTTCTTGGAAAACATACACTAATATCTTTGTTTTATTTACTACTTCAAATAGTATTTTTTTACAGTGTGCTTTATTAATGCATATTGTTATTGTGCACAGGTCATTATTGCATGTTATTTCAAAGATAATTTCTATATTTTTGTGATTTTTTTATTTTTTTTTTTTTTTTTTTTTTCCCCAAAATCCAGTGCTTTGCTTTGCTTCGCCTCTCTTCGTCCTTTTCAGCTGATGCTTGTCTTGTTCTGCTTTTTTCTTGTCGAATATCAAGTTTGACTCAGAAATGTCAGGTTACAGAAGCAAAATGCTTGCAAATGTCATTTCATCTAGAATTTAATCACGTTGCATGCTGCAGATGTTGATATAAATATAAATTACAAGAAAAACCTATCAATATAAAAAACAAAGATATTTAATATTTTAAGGTATTTCACCAGATGCCACATGAAATCCAAAATGACCCATTTTGATAAAAATTGGTGTAGAAATAATAACAATAATTATATATTGATAATAATTATATATAAAAAAATATATATTATTGATTTTTTTTTTTTTTTTTTTTTTTTTTAGTATATCTCACACCAGAATTTTGTGCTTAGCATTTTCTTGGAAAACATACACCACTATCTTTGTTTTATTTACTACTTCAAAAAATAATTTTTACAGTGTGCTTTATTAATGCATATTGTTATGGTGTACAGTTTATTATTGCATGTTATTTCAAAGATAATTTCTATATTTTTGTGATTTTTCCCCAAAATGCAGTGCTGTGCTTTGCATCTCAAACAACTGTCCTTTTCAGCTGATGCTTGTCTTGTGCTGCTTTTCTCTTTGAGTTTGGCTCAGAAATGTCAGGTTACAGAAGCAAAATGCTTGCAAATGTCATTTCATCTAGACTTTAATCGCATTACATGCTGCAATGTTAAAATCATAGCCAAAGCTCTCTGTCTGTTAGTGAACCTCACCAATTGCATGTAAAAACAAGGGTTTGAACAAGTTGTCATGAGCTGCTCGCACGGCGTTACCATGGAGGAAATGACGACTGCTTTTGAGTATCTGTGACTTCTACCCTGTCAGCGATGTTCTGCTGAGCTCCTCATCTCTACTGGGAGCAGGTAGACAAGCTCCACTTATGCACCTGTCCAGCTGTTTTGCACAAACAAATCAGAAAATGACTCCATGCCATTTCCCTCAGTTCTTCAAGCTTTTGTAATGTAAACGGAAAGATGATGTACGATACGGTGTGTTCAGTACGCGCTTGAGATTTTGAAGAGGTCGCAAAGTGTTTCTATTCTAATCAAGGCACTGTGGTTCAAAGCGCTCTCTGCTCGGTGCCAACTTAACCAGTGAAACACAAGATAAGCAAACCTCATTCGATCAACTTTGAGACACAGGAATCGAATATGTTCTGCTTTCATATTTGCATATGATAAAATGGGGTATGATTATCCCAAGCTGCTTATTTCATCTTTTAATGTCAGATACTACAGATAAATGGATAAAGAAGAGTAAAAATACATTTTGTTCTTACCGTGTAATCAGGAGTTTAGAGCGATCCGGATGGAGGCTGATCACAGTTTTTGCTGGTGTCACAGCTGCCGGTCTGTCTGTTGTGTAAATGCGTTTGACTGTGCTTGCATTGCAGGCTGACGTTGATCAGATCTAAGCGACAATGAGAGGTGCATTATTCACATGCTGAGAGAGAAACAGGCAGAGAGAGAGAGAGAGAGAGAGAGAGAGAGAAAGAAAGAGCGAAGCAGGAAAACATCGAGACTCAAAATAACCTTGATTCTTGGGAACTTCACATACACATTTGGACCCTTTCAGAGAATTGATTTAAAAACAATTTAGTCTCAAGCCATTTGAGGAGCCGCAGAGGCAATTCTTTCAGCATTTTCTGTCTAAGGAGGCCCTACCACAAAAGTGAATTCAGAAAAACGTATTCATGTTTCCTCACTGTAATGTCTGTTTTACTTTTGAGGTTTTTCTATGAATTCTCATTCCGGTTGCTAATTCTCATAACAGTAATAGAATGTTACAGTAATTATATCTACATATATTTAAAACAATAAATTACATTTTTAGGTCTAAATTATATATAAAATAAAATAAAAAGTAGTTTTTATTACATTGGTCTTGTGAAGCCAAAGACTAATACTTGTACTTGTGGACAATAAATTAACTAAATTAATTATATACCATACATACATTTTATATATATATATATATATATATACATACATACACATACTTATAACTTATAATTAAATAAATATTTATAAAAATTATAAATAAAAAAATATATGAAAAAATAAAGAAAAATATATTAAAGCACAGTGTATATGTGTGTGCTTGTGTATATATTTTATTTTATTTAATTCTTTGTTAAATAAATTTTGTTTAATTCTACTTTATTTTTTACGCTTTTCTAATGTATTTCTTTAATTTTTCATTTTATATTTTATTGTATATTATTCTAATCTTTTTTTTCATTTTATTTTTTCAGTTATTTTTTTTTATTCTTTAATTGTTTATTTTATTTTAAATTTAATTTAAAATTTTAATTACATTTTTATTTTATTCTGTTATTATTGGTGATTTTATTTAATTGTATTTTATGTTTATTCTATTTTATTTGGTTCATTTTATTTTTAATGTGCTCTCTTTTGTTTTTTCTTTATTTAATAATATATATATATATATATATATATATATATATATATATATATATATATATATATATATATATATATATATATAATTTTTTTTTTTTTTTTCTAAATTGTTTATACGTATGGTATATAATTATTTTTGTTTGTTCCTTTTGTATTATTTTTTTTTATTTCAATTGTATTTTATATTTCATTCTGTTTTATTTCATTTTATTTTTACTGTGCTCTATTTCATTTTCCCTTTATTTTATTTTATATTTTTATATATTTTTTAATTTTGTCGGTTTCATTTTATTTTATTATTTTTATAATTTTTATTTCTAAATTATATATAATATATGTATGGTATATAATTATTTTAGTTAGTTCTTTTGTTATCCCCAAGTGGAAATTAGTCTTTGGCTTCACAAAAAGACCAACACAATAAAGACAATTTTACACACGAACAATAAAAAATCGAATTGTTGGTTTTACTTTATTTTATTCCATTTTATTTTTAAGTTAATTAAATTTTATATTTTATTTTTATTTTATTCTATTTTTTATTTTATTTTTACTGTGCTCTCTTTTTTATTATTTTATTCCATTCTATTTTATTTGAAATTTAATTTATTAAATTTGTATTTTATTCTATTATTTGTGATTGTTTATTTAATTGTTTTTTATATTTTATTTCATTTTATTTTTACTGTGCTCTTTCATTTTTTCTTTTTGCTTTATATTTATTATATTTTATTTTATTGAACAATAATAAAAATCTAAAAACAAAAATAGAAATAAAACTATATCTTTTAATAATTGCATTACTGTAATGAGAGTTTAGAGGAAAAATGTGCTTGACTGTCAAAAAAAAATACAGTATATTTATACAATATGTGCTTAATTTTCTTAATGCAAAACTAATGCAAACTTAATGTAAAATGTAATAAATTATTATAAGCACCATTAAACTCTACTTGTGGATGCCATCATCTTTGTACAGCATTTGTTGCATTTGTAATGTCTCAGAACTCAAGGACGTCGGCAGCTTGTACCAATGCTTGTACCAAACAGGAAGTGACTCCTGAAGAAAACAGCACTTTGTTTAAGGCCAGCTGTATTTCCTGTCTGTTTTCATCATAGCTTTGAAATAATGGTGTTTAAGGATGCGGTGGGTCTGCTTTACGTATGTGAAAGAACTGTCGTTGGGTTGATTGTAAGGTGAGATGGCGTAGTTTCAGTCCACTCGAGCAATGCCATCTCCATGGCAACCAGTGAAATAAAGAAACGCTGCATACGAGTCTCGCACAGTTTGGACTAAACTCACCGTGAACTTCCAGATTACGACTAAGAGCATCTGAACACACAGCTAATTACTGCAGCAGCTAACTGAGCACTTTACCTGCAGGAATTAATCACATAAATGGAGGAAAAGGATAATAAATGACTTATTTAGTGTGATTGGCTTTGGTTCTGATGATATTAGGTGTTCTGCTGTCTAGAGGAATATTTCAGTGCTAGAACTCAAACGTTTTACATATGCACCAGCTGGAAGTGATAGTCTAAGGACTAAATATCTACATGTCATTTATTAGCCTAGTGAAGTTCGGATGTGTCCAATGTTTAAACCAAACTTATGATCTAAGTTACATGATCTATTCAGGCCATCTATTGTGCAGGTTTAAGTAAAGTGGTTTTCCTAAGAGTTTATTAATCTACTGTTGAAATGGAATATTATAAATTGTTTTATTTTTTTTTATTGTGTTTATTTATTTATTTGTTTGTTTGCTTAATGCTGTATTATATTTTATTTTATTCTATAATTATTTTATTTTTTTAAATTTTATTCTTTATTTTATTCTATTTTAATTTATTTGTTGTTTAATTTAATTTTATATATTTAAATTTATTTTTACTCTTCTAATTTTTCTTTAATGTACTTTATTTTATATTTTATTGTATCATATTCTATTTTTATTTTTCATTTTATTTTTACTGTTCATTGTTTTTTTTTATTCTATTTTATTTTTAATTTAAGTAATTTTTTCAGTTTTTTATTTTTATTTTATTCTATTATTATTTGTTTTCATTTCATTGAATTTTGTTTTGTTCTATTTTATTTCATTTTATTTTTACTGTGCTCTGTTTCATGTTTTGTTTTAGTTTATTCTGTTTTATTTTTTATTTAATATTTTTAATTCTATTATTTTTTTTTACTGTGCTTTCTATTTTTATTTTATTTTATTTTAGCATTCTTTTTAATTCATTTGTATTTAATACTTTATTATATTTTCATTACATTTTATTTTTTACAGTTCTATTTTTTTATTTTAATCTATTTTCATTTATTTGTTGTTTCATTTTATTTTATATTTTAATGTATTCTACCATTAATTTATTTAACTTTATTTTTTACAGGTCTTTTTTCTTTTTTTCTTTATTGTTTAATTTTAATCTATTTTAATTTGTTGTTTAATTAATTTTTTTTTTATTCTATCATTAATTAATTACATTTAATTTTTTACGGTTCTTTTTTATTTATTTTTTCTTTATTTATAGTTTTATTTTAATCTATTTTTATTTATTTGTTTAGTTTAATTTTTTTTTTCTTTTTACTGTGTTCTAATTTCTTTTAATTTCTTTTATTTTATGTTATTCTGTTTTATTTTATTCGATTTTTCAGTTTATTTTTACTGTTCTTTTTTATTATTTAATTGTATTTTATATTTCATTTTATTTTTACTGCATTCTATCATTTTTCATTTCATTTTATTCTATTATTTTTTTACTGTTTTATTCTATTATTTTTTTACTTTATTTTATTTTATTGCACACATTTTTTGCTGTGTTCTAATTTATTTCTACTAACTAATTTTATGTTATTCTATTTTATTCAGTTTTTCAGTTTATTTAATAGTGTTTTTATTTTATTATTTAATAGTGTTTTTATTTTATTATTTATTAGTGTTTTTTTATTTTATTTTATTTTATTTTATTCTATTTTATTTTATTTTATTGCACACATGGAGCTGTTCCATTGCACGTGTGTCTGTTGTTAATAGAAACCATGAACCTGCTTCACAGTGGACAGTCTAATTGTTTAGCCATCGTCATGGCAACTATTCAAGAATTTTTCCTCAGTAAACTGAGTGACATTAATGATGCTTTTCCTCTATCAGCAGTCGACAGCGTCCACTCTGATTGATTTTCATTTCATTTCAGTACAAAAACAGAGGAAACCTGTATTCAGAGAAAGAAAACATGAATGCTGCGTTCCTGTGCAAAACCTGCTGACACAAGTCGCTGATTAGTATGTCCAAAGAGCCCAGCCATGATTTTCAGATGATTTATGATTGAAGTTTAATAATCAGAGTTGAATAAATCCCTAAAAGTAAGTACGAGCAATAGTATTAGTGATGCTCGGCTCATCAAACACTACTAAAAATGGACGATGTGCCACAAGATGGCACTCTATCAACAGATTTGTGTAATGAATTAATTAATTTTAATATTATATCAGGATCATAAGAAGCCAGCTACTGACAGAATCTGTGTTTGGATGCAGTAGAAATAGTTTTGTAGTAAGACCACTAAAAACAGCACAGCTAAATGTGTTTGTTCTGTTGATTTAATGTTTTGTGACTGTTGGTGAAGTTTGTTTATTGTTGCACATGCAGATGATGTTTGTTCCCAGTATGTGAACATCTGGCCTGGAAATACCCTTTCCAAATCCATAAATCTTCACTCTTCATTCCATTTGCATTTGTTTAGAAACAGAACATCTACAAACAGATTGCCACACTATCCTCATTTTTGAGATTTATGAGTATGCCGCTATTTTTGGGATTGACTGACAAACCAGTAATCCCCCATAATCCCACAGGGTTGCCCTTGCCGTTTCCTGACTGAAACGCTTGCCACGGATTTTGGAAGTAATACGTTTTCATTTTTAAACGAGGGAAATTTTTCAGATAAATAATTATCTAAAAATATCAAAGTATAAAGTAAACTCTCTCTGTCTCTCTCTCTAGTTTTATATCTAAAAATGGTAAAATAAGAAAAAATAAATTAATTAATTAAAGATAAATATTTTTAAATTAGTTTATTTTTTCTGATTTCTAATCATTTTTGACAATTAAAAAAAAAAGCTTTTTTATTTATCCAAAAATATCCTTAGGATTAGATATATTAGGATTAGAGTAAAATAACCTTATTAGACAATCATTTATTTGTTGGTTTTTATTCTTTAATTGTTTATTTTAGTTTATTATTTTATTTTTAATTTAATTGTTTTTTTTATTATTTGTGATTTTATTTAATGTATTTTATATTTAATTCTATTTAATTTAATTAAATTTTTATTGTGCTGTATTTCATTTTCATTTTGTTTTAATCTATTTTATTTTATTTTTCATTTAATTTATTTTTATTCTATTATTATTTGTGATTTATTTAATTGTATTTTATATTTTATGCTATTTTATTTTTCATTTTATTTTTACTGTTCTCTATTTGGAAATTTATAATAAATTTTTATTTAGTTTATTTTTTTCCTTTTTCTGAAAATGTTTTGATCATTGAAAGAAAAGGACCTTTTTTTTTTTTATTATTTATTTATCCAAAAATATCAGAGAGTAAAAATAAACCTGTTAGTCTTTAATTTATTTGTTGTTTAATGTTTTATTTTATTATATTTTAATGTATTTAATTTTATTATATTTTTCTTTGTTTTTTTTTATTCTTCAATTTTTATACCATTTAATAATTTTAATTTAATTTTTTATTTTATTTTATTCTATTATTATTTGTTTTTATTTAATTGTATTTTATATTTAATTCTTTTTTTATTCTGTTCTATTTTTTATTTGTTTTACTGTGATCTATTTCATTTTAATTTTTCATTGCTTTATTATATTTTATTTATTGCTGTCTTATTTAATTTTAATTTAATTTTAATTTTACTCTATTATTTGAGATTTTATTTAATTGTATTTTATATTTTATTTCATTTTATTTTTTACTGTGCTCTATTTATAAGAAATATTTTTATTTTTATTTTTTTTAATATTTTGAGTTTTTTTCCCCATTTCTGAATTTTTTTTTTGATCATTTAAAAAAATAAATTAAAAAAAGTTTTTTTATTTATCCAGAAATATCAGAGAAAAGAGAACCTCGAAATGTATGCATATATATAGATTAATAATTCCATTTTAATGAATAAAATGCATTAAAATAACCTTATTAGACTTGTCTTTTTAATCCATTGTATATTGATGTTCCTGTTCCGTTTGATATTTACACAGTTTGTGGGTTAATGGAATACAACTTACTTTACATTATCAACAAACAACCAATATACTGCATGAAATTTACAAGCATTATAATGTATATTTTTCTTTTTATTTTCTGTATTTTTTTTTTTATTGTAGATTTTTATGCAGTATATTTCTATATAATATTTATGTAACATACTATTTATTAAATATTGAAAACTGATATTTTAAATCTTTTTTTTTTTGCATTGCTTTAATAATAAAAAATATTTTTGTAATAATACAGATAGAGATGCTTAAAGTTATTTATTTATTTATTTATTTATTTTAATTGTATTATATTTCTCACTCATAAAGTTTCCTTCGTGCTCAGAGATTGCTTACACAAAATATGTCAAATCATGAGTTTGAGGACCTCATATGAACAGATGCAAAGCTGAACACAATCAGAAATCCTGTCCTAGTTCTGCTTTAGACCTGAATGAAGCTGAATTTACCCCATTATCCTTGTTTTCTGTGGCATTTGGACTTGCAAGCTTTTTGAGACGTTTCACTCATGCTCATCTATTTTGAGATTAATGAGTTTTGTCTGCAAGGGATATTCAATATTAGCAGCAAATATTCTAGTGCATTTTCCCAAAAGAAGTCTCAAAGCATGTTGGGTAAGCGCTTAATGTGGTTTCCTGCTCTGTTCCAGATCGGCCCCGCAGAGGTTGTGTTGAAGTGGGCGTCTGGTATCGTGGGCTCTTCCTCTGTAAGACACAAGTTCATCTCTTTGTAGGAGTGAAGTCAGCTTTACAGCCAGAAGCGGGAGATGAAATTAGAAGCGCTGTGAGTTTCCGCAAGTGTTATTCTGCTTTATTCTGGGCTGAAAACAGGTTTAATATGAGTTTCTAATCACAGACGTCATACGAAACATTGGCTCTATTCCCAAACCCGGTTAGACGCCTAGATAAGTGGGCTTTTAAGGCATTGTGACGTGATCTTTTAGTGAATGCAATCCCAGAATAGATCATGAAGAGCTCAGATTTATGCATAACACATGCACCACATGCTAAATAATATATATATATATATATATATATATATATATATATATATATATATTTAGTGCTATGATCATTTATCAGGAGTTGATGTGTCAGTGCAATAAAAGCATTTTTTGGACTGTGATTTCATACAATCACCACCAGGGTGCAGTTCAGACTGTATCAAAGATTAACTAGATCTTGTTCAAAAAAAATCTTATATTTGAAGTTCATGTGACTTTAGTTTAGACCAGCTGGTTTGGTAGTGGTCTGGCTGATGGGCTTTTACGCTATAATAGAACTAAAAAATTAAAAAAAGAAAATTATAATCTGAGTAAATAAAGAACAAAAATAATTACATAGGCTATTTTAAGAAAATGGAGACTCAAATGCGCGCAGCGAATCAAATTAATTGAGTCGTTTTTAAACGAACCGATTCAGCACACTGAACCCGAGAGACTGTTAGACTAATTCAAGGGTGTAGGTTTGATTTTTGGCTTTGGTGGGGGTATAAAGGCGGACAACAGACATTTAGGTCTATTGTTTGATTCAAATTATTGCTAGGGACAATTTAGTAGTCGTTGGATATTGGTCCCTATTAAATTCTACACCCTTGAAAAACATAAGCAATGTCCGACTTTAGAAACTATAGTTCTGTTCTTAAATATGAAGAGGTCAAACAACAGATAAATGAGTTAGATACTGCTAAAAACTGCTTCTCTATATTAGAAGTGGTTCAATTTTTTAAGGGATTGGTATTTGTATGTTCTTTCTTTATTTCCTTTAAATTTTCTTTTTCTTTATTTCGTTTTTATAACTGCACTGCCTTAATGGTTTGATGTTTTGCGAATCCACTCGAAGCCCCAATCTAAATCAAAGATTGGGTAGGAGTTTATAAGATTTTTTCTTCATTCTACTCCTGTTCTTTTTGTCATGGATGGTATTTTTTTATTGTGTTGCTGGATTGTTGTGGTATTTTGTGTTGCATTACCATGAAAAGAGAATAAATAAATGAAATGAAAATGAAATGAAAGATTGGCGATCCACGCTCTGAAGTTACGATCAAGTGATTCGCGAACCCACTCAAAGTCCCGATCTGAATCAAATGATTCGCGAACCCGCACCGAAGTTCCGATCTAAATCAAATGATTCGCGATATGCGCTCCGAGTCCCGATCTGAATCAAATGATTCGCGAACCCGCACCGAAGTTCCGATCTAAATCAAATGATTCGCGATATGCGCTCCGAGTCCCGATCTGAATCAAATGATTCGCGAACCCGCACCGAAGTTCCGATCTAAATCAAATGATTCGCGATATGCGCTCCGAGTCCCGATCTGAATCAAATGATCAGCGATCCACACTGCAAAGTTAGGAATCAAATGATTCGCGAACCCGCACGAAAGTTCCGATCTAAATCAAATGATTCGCGATAAGTTGGAGTCCCGATCTGAATCTAAAGTTTTGATCTAAATCAATTGATTCGCGACACGCGCGCTAATCGGGAATACAGCTCTAGGTACTGGGCATGCGCACATCAATTTAACGTTATTTTTGTCACACTGTACAACAATAAAACTTTTTTTTATTATAGTAAGGGATAAGTTTAGGGTTGGTGTAGACGTTATAAAAAATCCAATAGGTAGAACAATTTGTTTCATTGCTAGTTTCCGGTCAGAGCTGTATCTCTTCTAGCCACAACCGCTCTGTGTCCCGATCTGAATCAAATGATTCGCAAACCCGCTCTAAGTCCCGATCTGAATCAAATAATTCACGAACCCGAAATGATTCGCGAACCAGCTCTGAGGTTCCGATCTGAATCAACTGATTCGGGACACACGAAGTTCCGATCTAAATCAGTTGATTCGCGAACCAGCTCAGAAGTTCCTATCTACATCTAATGATTCGCGATATTCGCTTTGAATTCCCAATCTAAATTTTATTATTCACTATAACGTGTTTGTGAAGAAATGCCATTGTTTTGCTAGTGAATCGTTTGAACTGTATAATAAAAGTCACGAGTTTGAATCAATCGCTGCGGTTCCAGCGTAAATGACTCACTCAATTGATTCGGTTTGTCTTTTCTGCTTTTCGCGTCTTCAGCCATGTTTACACGACGCTGTCAGCTACAGGCTATAGCTCGCTAGTTGTATGCCATTAACTAAAATAAGCGAAAAAGTATGATGTTTACTAATAAAATATCCATATTTCCATTCCAAAGAACATCTAACACAAATCGAACTAGTGAAAACACTATTAAAACGACAAGCTGCACCTCAAAATACATGTTAAACAATGTGCATAATGATCGAATTTGTCCTTAATTCATTATTTTAAATAGTTTGAGCACTGCTCAGTTGTTGACAGTTCAACAGGAAATCAGTTGAAACCAGTCATCTACCATTAAGTGAATGAGTTTATCAGCATATATTGTAATAAATATTTGAGAAATTACTGTTGTATCTGATTGTCTATAGGTCTATAGAGTGATAGTCAATGTAAAAAGAGCAAACGGAAGAAGCAGATGAACACAAGGATAAAGTTAGAGAGGGTAAACTTCATTCAGCTTAACTGTGCACATGTGTTTTAAACACTTTCGCTACTACCTTATATATTCTTACTCCGCTCATGTATTAAATGTGCGTCCTTGATTTTCTAGCATATTTACTTTAACTTTTAAGGTAGTCATTGAAAAAAACAGCTTCAAAGCTGTTTTCAAATAGTTTCTGATGGACAATTTACACTAAAATGCGATTTTATATATTTAGAAAACATTCTGATTTTTTATAAATAAAGAACAACCGTATTTAAAATATAAATAATGAGAAACGAGCAAACTGAATCATTGAATTCGACCTCTGAACGTTACTTGAGAGAGATAGTAGCATGTAGTTGTTTGTTATCACTAGTATTAGGCTATTAGCATCAATAATAGTAGTAGTAGTAGTAGTGTGGACGCTACTTATTAAAACAGCTCGTTTGAAAAACTACACTTTTTAAATGATTTATAAAGAGGTAAATTTCTGTCATGTTCCTAAAAATGAAGTTAGATTTGGTTCCAGCATCTGCACTTTCAAGCAAAAGCGCAAAACTCCTTTCAGAGGCGCATGAGGAAGATACCATAGTATTCTCTGTGGACAGTGATGTAAATAGCGACCGTTAGGTAAACAGAGACTGAGGGGGTAAATAGTTCTGTCTCTTTAAGTTGGTGTCAAAGCCGATTAGCGCTGATCTCGGTCGTGATTCTGTTGTACCGTCTGTTCACTGGATCTATTTTTGTTTTACGTCTCTGCGTGCAGTGTAGACATATTATCTATTGATATTTGTTGACTCTTTCACTTTCTAAAGTCTATTTTCGCTTGTTTTGTTACCCGCGCACTCCTTTAGGATATTGCTGTGCGTAATTACGCGTCACTCGCGTCTGGAATCTCCTTTACGCACAGCATCAGCGCTTTCGGCTGGACTTTAGATCATCATCTCTGACTGCTGTGTGTGAGGAGGAGGATGATGATAATGGGTTCAGTGTGACAATCAAGGCTGTAAGATGCAGAAGAGCGTGCGTTATAATGAAGGGCACGCGCTCTATCTGTCCATGGTGGCGCGTAAAGAGGGAATCAAACGCGGATACTTGAGTAAAAAAGCCGCAGAAAACAACCGCTGGAACGAGAAGTACTTCGCGCTTTACCAGAATGTGCTGTTTTACTTTGAGAACGAGCAGAGTACCAGACCATCGGGGATTTATTTGCTGGAGGGATGCACCTGCGAGAGGATTCCGGCTCCCAAAGTGTCCACCGTTGGGAAGGAGAGTTCAGATAAACAGCAGGTATGATGATCTGACCTCATATTCACTCCACATTTCATCTGTGATCTACTACTTACTCGCTCTTACGATTAAACCCGCATTTCAGGTTTAAACGTGCCAGTTTGGAGGAAGTTGGTTTCTACACAAACCACGTGTTTGCGTCTGTTTATAAGTGTGTGTGTCATATTAAAGAAAGTACACTGGGACTAGTTGTCACAGATTTTACTCTGTTTCTCAGTCTAGGTTTGTTTTTTAAAAACAGCTTCTGTATAGACACAATGTATGAAATGTATTTGTTTTCTGGACGAAATTCAACATTTCGTTAAAAAAAGAAGTTTGTGTGGTTTTATTGTGTTTAACAAATATTACATAAATTAAGTTTTATTAATTTTATGCATTTTAAGCATTATTATTTTTGTATCTATGATTTATTTATTTTAATATCTCTCAGACTTTTTCAGTTTTTTTTTTAAAAAAAAAATAGTTTTTATTTTTATAATTTATATTTTTATTTTATATAATTTATAATTTCTTCTTTCATTTTAATTTCAAAGATTTAGCATTTTGTGTTTTTGTCATTTTTATTAGTTACTGTTTTTTTTTTCAGATGATATATTTTTTTTTATTAATTTTTATTTCAGTTTTAGTTTTCTTGGCAATAAAATATTTCGTGGAATATCGTGGAAATAAAATGTTTGTTTGTTTTTTTTTTTGTTTTCTTTTTTTAAAAAATAAAGTATAAAAAAGCATAGTCCATAGTCCAAAAGTTCAAGTAAAAATCTTTTAATGTTTATTATCCCTAGTATCATGGACAAAATCTATAAAACATCCTAAAAATGTATTTATTTTTTCCCCCCTTCTTTTTAAACTAGAATTGTAAAACCAGCTAAACCACTGCTCTAGTTACTCTAATTCTGAGTTACTAAGAAATACTGTACCTTGTGACAACTTTTTGATGTGACAACTAGCCCTGGTGTTTCCTGTGTGTTTCTGTAAAGATGTTAAAACCAATAATAACAGCCATATATTGCAATCAAACATGACAGCATTTACATTAGAGGATATTTGGTACACCGACATTATAGCTTCAAAGTTTATTTTACAAATGCAAGTTTTTAGGTCTCCAACAGTAAAATGAATACAAATGAGGTTTTTTTTTTTCCTTATTTTATTTATACACTTTCAAGTATTACAAAATTTTCAAAAACATTTCAAAAATACAGTTTAAATAACTTTTTACAAAGACTATATATATAAACAAAGGGAATCAGGGGAAAAAAATAGAAATGATCAAAATAAGAGGTACAATTAATAACCCCCTAGTAGTAAAGAACAAATCCCCCCCCCCCCCTTCCAAATGAGTTTTAAAATAGAATTTAGTGTGCAAACATGAAAAATTTATTGTGAGTATAAATTTTTTTAGTTATGCTCAGTTCTGAATTTTTTAATAAGTTAATAACTTGCAAATCTTTATTTGTCACAGTCTGGTTTATCATGAAAAAACATTAAATGACTGTGCATCATACTGCATATTTGTGCATTTGCTGTTATCTTGTGTTACAGCCACACTGCTTTTTCATTACTCTCAGAAATGTCATTGAAATTCTTTGGTCAAGATGTTTGGAAATCAATATTAGAAGCAAGCTTGCTCATAAACAGACAAGCGCTGCGGTCAGTGCTCATGTTAAGCAGCATCTTGCAGATTATGCACTCATCTTCTGCATATGAAGCAGATATATTCTGATCCCCGGCCGTTTGCTTGGACCACACGAGACTTGAAAGCCCCTCATCAGCACGACGGCACTCAGGCTGACACGTTTCGTCCAGATTAAGGCCTGTTGTCCGTTCGTGGTTCCTGAATTTCCTAATGTGCTGATGAGCAAAATCTGCCTGTGTTTTGTAGTTTCCATTGATTAATTAATTAATTAATTAATTAATTAATTAATTAATTCGTTTTTCCAAATTACCTAAATTTACCATCTAAAATAATAGGGGTAAAATGTATTTATTTTAAAGTTAGTTTATTTAAAAGTATTTATTTATACAGCATGGTAGTGTTTGTTGTATATTGCCGTTAACTTGTTGATTTTAATAAAAACCTCATTCTAATAGTGTAAAAAAAATATTTATACAGTATATTTTTACCATTGAGAATATTAACAATTATTAAAAATATAATGTCCCTGCACACTGAGAAAATGTATTCCCTAGAAAAAAGCCATGTATTTAAAATACTTATTTATTTTGTGAAATTGTGAAATATTATTCTAATTTAAAATAATAGTTTTCTGTGTGAAAATATTTTAAGGTGTAATTTATTCCTGTGATTCAAAGCTGCATTTTAAATAAAGTGTAGTTCAAACCTTTTCATATTTACTGACATATCGTTTGACACTCATATAAAAGTACAATTAAACTTTATTGGGAGTACTACTTGTGTACAACGGACATTTCTTAATATTAAGCCTAAACATTTTTTTAATGTCTCCACTGATGTGCAAATGATGAGCAATGATCTTTGAATAATATCAGTTTTAAAATCCAATACAGTGTACCTGAAGTATACTTGTTTTTAATTATGTATACTTCATTTTCATCTTTAGTTGGACTTCAGCACTATCTCTGCACAAAAGTGCATTAAGTACAGAATTAGTTGGTCCAACTTAGCAGACTTTGTTTACCACTTTAGCTTACCAAAAGTACAATTGCAAGGTATTTTTATTAAATACAGTACATAAATATGTAAATGTATTTGTAGTATACTTCGCATGAATTAAATGTCTTTCAGATGCAATATATATTTTTCACAAGGGTTGTAATGATAATTTTGTGGTAAAATATGATTAAGTTCTTTAACAAAGCACTGTTAAAGGTCCACTTCCAGACCAAAAATTTACAGATAATGTACTCACCCCCTTGTCATCCAAGATGTTCATGTCTTTTTTTCTTGACATTAAAAAGTATGTAAATTGTATTATTTTAATGAAAATAGCCAATCGTTTCGCTACATAAGACGCTTCTTCCTCAGCTGGGATCGTTTGAAGCCACATTTAAACTGCATTTTGAAAGTTCAAAATCAGGGCACCGTATCAGTCCATTATATGGAGAAAAATCATGAAATGTTTCCCTCAAAAAACAATTTCTTTACGACTGAAGAAAGAAAGAAATGAACATCTTAATGACAAGGGGGTGAGTACATTATATGTGAATCTTTGTTCTGGAAGTGGACTTCACCTAAGGTGCAAGTTATGGAAAAAAGACTTCTAAAGAAAAATATATAACTGTTTACACACTTAAAAATATACTTATTATTTATTAAAATGAACATGCTGTTATATATTTCTATTCATAAAACGTGGTCGCATCAAAATTGTCTTGTGATTTTTAAGTTGGAATATGAATTGCTATTACTATAGCCTAAATAAAAAAATTATATATATATATATATATATATATATATATATATATGTTTATATGTATATATAGTTTTCCCAATTAGGGGAATTAATTTAGGCCTAAACCTGAGTCCCCAAATTTTTTTTTTTTTTTTTGGTTTGTTTTTTTGTTTAAAAAAAAAAAAAAAACCCTCAATGACCTAAATTTGAATTTTAATAAATAAAAAAAAACAACATTTTTTTAGATTAAAAACAATTTTAAAGTATATTTTTACCATTGAGAATAACGAATGATCATTAAAAATAAACTTGTATAAAAGTATACACCAATGCAAAAATAAGTTTTGTCATTATTTTAGAGTGAAAAATGAATTGGAATAGCACCTAACCATAAATAAAAATAAATCTGTATTAATGTATAATTCTTTCCAGTTGAAGCCATCCCCCTGAGGAGAGGTTTTGTCAGATTTAGCAAAGTAAACCCACACACAATCTCTTCTGTTATGTTATAGCAGATGTTGCTGCTCCCTACACACACACTTCTCTGAAATTAAGAGCCGTCGGCTCTGACCAGCAGTGCACTGTCAATCTGAAACACATTCTTTGCACGGCTTTCTTTGTGTGTGTGTGTGTGTGTGTGTGTGTGTGTGTGTGTGTGTGTGTGTGTGTGTGTGTGTGTGTGTGTGTGTGTGTGTGTGTGTGCACGCGCATTCAAACTGTGAGACTTTTAAAGTGTAACATGCCACCATTTATTTTTTTTATGATTTATTTTTTTGTTTTTGAAAGAAGTCTCTTCTGCTTACCAAGGTTGCATTAATTTGTTTAAAAAAATTAAAATAGTAAAAATTTACAGTAACAGTTTTCTATGTGAAAATATTTTAAGGTGTAACTTATTCCTATGATTCAAAGCTGCATTTTCAGCATCGTCAACTGATCGTCTTCAGTGTCACATGATTCTTCAGAAATCATTCTAATATGCTCATTTGCTGCTCAAGAAACATTTCTGATTATTATCAATATTGAAACAGTTGTGCTGCTTCATGTTTTGTGGAAACTGTGATATACACTATCATTCAATATTTGGGAAAAGTAAGATAAAGGTAAAAAAAAAAAAAAAAAAAAAAAGTTAATATGAGTTTGAGCAAGGATGCATTAAATTGGTTTTATATTTATAATGTAACATTTATAATGTTACTAAAAATGATTTTTATTTCAAAGAAATGCTGTTCTTTCAAATTACATTTTTATATTTGAATATATTTTCAAACAGTTATTTTAAATATTCCACAGTATTACTGTTTTCATGGTATTATTAATCAAATAAATGCAGCCTTGGTGAACAGACAAACCTTTTTTCAAAACATTAAAACATCTTAAATATGCAAGGTATTTAAAAGTAAAACTTGTTTCCACCACTGAAAAAAAAAATAAATAATAATAATAAAATAAACTTTTTTTTCTTGCAATTGCGGGTTTGCATTTTGCAATATGACCTTTTTTCTCACAATTGCACGACACAAACCTGCAATTCCGACCTTTTTTCCTCAGAATGGAGAGATATAAACTCACAATTGTGAGTTATAAAGTCAAAATTGTGCGATATAAACTTGCAATTCTGAAAAATAAATTGAATGGTGACTCAGAATTGAGAATTTAAAATGCAATTCTGAAAAAAGATAATATTGCAAGTTTATACCTCAGCTTTTTTTAAAATTTTTTATTTTTGTATATTTTACATTAATGTAAGTAGTATAATGTACTGATTTTATGTTAATTGCATTAATTGCAAATAAATAAATAAATAAATTAATTAAAATAAGCCTGCCACTGAATAAAAAATAAAAAAAAAATTCACAATTTTTGTTGTTGTTGCAATTGTGAGTTCTAATGATACAAATCCATAATTTTGACTTTATAACATGCAGTTGCGAGTTTTATATCTCACAATTCTGACTTAATAACTCACAACTGTTTTTTTTTCACACCGTTTTTTTTTTTTTTTTTAACTTATTTAACTTTTTTTTTTTTTATAAAACATCTTAATTATTACAAACTTTTGACCAGTAGTGTATGCTTTTTAAATACCCAGGTATATAATTCTTTTTAATGTTTTATCACTGCACACTCTTCTCTAAAAGAGTCTACCAAAATGTGGTATTACTGATATAAATATTGCTGTATGTTGAAGTTGAGCCTGTTTGCTCATTGCGGATGCATCAAACAGCGTGAAGCACCAGAGAGCTTCAAAGTACTTCAACAGCATTTAAAAGCAAATGCTCATTGCGCTTTGATTTCTGGGCCAACTCAATTAAACAAGCTTTTGTGATGTGCAAACTAACCTTCGTATTTATAAAGCAGTCATTTATTGATAGAACAAATATCTTCTGCATGAAATGCCTGCTTCGGTTTAGAATAAAATTATAATTAATTATGGTGATGTTTTTAATGTGATGTAATATTTTGGCAGTTTTTTGATATAAACTAATCCAGTTTGAGCTATTGTGATGCAAAGTGCTCATAACTGCATTATCCGATTGACAATTATTTACTCTCGCTCCAGTTTGGGCTGTGCGGCAGTAGATTCATCTCCCTCTTTGAACTTGCATGATAAAGATTCAGATGCAAATGAAACATGCTTGACACAACCACCAGCGTGCCAATGACTTGTGTTACCATGGAAATCAGGTTTGATGTCATGTTGAAGTGCCACTGTATTATTCTGCTCGCAGCACTTACACATCAGCAGCTTCCTACTGCGTCAGCTGACTTAGAGTTCTGCTCTCTTTAAAGTCAACATTAAAATGAAAGCTAGCCTATTTCATTTTTAGACCGCTCGCTATCTTTAAATATTGCAAATGATGTGGTAAAGTCAGTCTGCTTGCACTTTTAGATTTATATATAATTTCACTGTTCAAAAGTTAGGGGTTGGTGAGATTTTTAAAAATGTTTTGAAAGAAGACGTGTTACTCCTGTCCTCAGTGTCACATGATCCTTTAGAAATCATACTAATATGCTCATATATATATATATATATATATATAAATATGTGTGTGTGTGTATGTATGTATGTGTATGTATATATATGTGTATGTATGTATGCATGTATGTATGTGTGTGTATATATACACTACCGTTCAAAAGTTTGGGGTCAGTACATTTGTTTTTCTTTTTTAAGAAATTAATACTTTTATTCACCAAGGATGTATTAAGTTAATAATTAAAAGTTTATTGAAAGTTAATAATAAATAATTTACATTGTTATAAAATATTTATATTTTGAATAAACACTGTACTTTTTAAACTTGTTATTCATGAAAGAATCCTGAAAAAAAAAATTACAGGTTCCAAAAAATATTTGGCAGCACAACTGTTGATATTATCCAACATTGATCATTCTAATAATAAATCCGCATATTAGAATGATTTCTGAAGGATCATGTGACACTTAAGACTGGAGTAACAGCTGATAAAAATTCAGCTTTTCATCACAGGAATAAATTCTATTTTAAAGTATGTTAAAATAAAAAACATTATTTTATATTGTAAAAACATTTTGCAATATTACTGTTTTTTTTTCTATATTTTTAATCAAATAAATGCAGCCTTGATGAGCATAAGAGACTACTTTAAAGACTATTACAAGTCTTACTGACCCCAAACTTTTGAACGGTAGTGCATATATATATATATATATATGTGTGTGTATATGTACATATGTGTGTGTATGTATGTGTATATCAGCATTTTAGAATGATTTCCTTTATGTTTCTTATTCACCTTTCATCAATTTTTTTTATTGCTAAAAAAACAGTATTTTTTAAAAAAAAAAAACTTTTTTAACTTCTAAACATCGGAGCATTAGAGTATATCAGATTTTTTTTTTTTTTACATATTTAAAGTTATATTATTTAAATATATTTTCGGTTACTTCAATATGAATTTTAATCACTGGCAGTCTATTTTTATTTTGTATATTTTACATTCATGTAGGTAGTATAATGTACTGATTTAGTTGTTAATTGCATTAATTGCAAAAAATCTAAATAAAGAAATAACATATATAAATTAAATTAAATTCTATATACTTCTATAGTAGAATTCACAATTCTGACTTTTTTTCTTGCAATTGTGAGTTTACATCATGCAATTCCAACTTTTTTTCTCAGAATTGTGAGATATAAACTTGCAATTGTGGTTATAAAGTTAGAACTGTGCGATATAAACTTGCAATTCTGAGAAATAAAGTGAATGGTGACTTTTTTTCTGCGAATTATGAGGTGATCACGCAATTCTGAGGAAAGAAAGTTAAAGTTGCAAGTTTTATTTCACTTTTTTTTTATTTTTTACCTTTTTTTTAAACTTTTTTTTTTTTACTTTTAAACATCAGAGCATTAGTGTATATCTGAATATTTTATATATTTTAAGTTATATATTTTAAATATATTTTTAGTTATTTCAATATGCATTTTAATCATTGGAAGTCTAGTTTTATTTTGTATATTTTACATGAATGTAGGTAGTATAATGTACTGATTTTATTATGTTAATTGCAATAATAATAATAATAATAATAATAAAAGAAATAAATTAAATTAAAATATATGGAATTTTTTTTCCACCACTGAAAAAAAAAATTGCAAATTTATAATGCAATTTAAAAAAAAAAGATATTGCAAGTTTATATCTCACCTTTTTTTTTTTTTTTTTTAACTTATTTAACTTTTAAATATTGGAGCATTAGAGTATATCTGAATGCTTTATATATTTTAAGTTATATTTTAAATTATATTTTTAGTTACTTCAATATGCATTTTAATCACTGGAAGTTTTATTTTGTATATTTTACATTAATGTAAGTAGTGTAATGTACTGATTTTATGACGTTAATTGCATTAATTGCAAATAAATAAATAAATAAAATTAAAATAAGCCCGTTTCTGCCACTGAATATTTTTTTTTTTTTAATTCACAATTCTGAATTTTTTTTTTTTTTTTTTTTTTTTGCAATTGGAGAGTTTACATCTTGCATTTTTTTTTGCTTTTGCAAAAACTTTTTTTCTCAGAATTACATGATACAAACCCACAATTTTGACTTTAGAACATGCAATTGCAAGTTTATATCTCACAATTCTGACTTATTAACTCACAACTGAGTTATAAGTTTATATCTTGCAATTCTGAAAAACAAAGTGAATGGTGACTTTTTTTCTCAGAATTGTGAATTTATCATGCAATTCTGACAAAAAAGTTTGTATTGCTAGTTTATATCTCACCGTTTTTTACTTATTTAACTTTTAAACATCGGAGCATTAGAGTATATCTGAATGTTTTATATATTTTAAGTTATATTTTTAAAATATATTTTTATTTACTTTAATATGCATTTTAATCACTGGAAGTCTAGTTTTATTTTGTATATTTTACATTAAGTAAGTAGTATAATGTGCTGATTTTATTATGTTAATTGCATTTATTGCAAAAAACAAAAAAAAAAAACCTTATGTAAAAAAGACTGAGTTCTGGATACTTATGCTATGTAACTATTAATTTCCAATAGAAAAAGTTAATTTCCACTTGTTTTTTAATAATATGAATTTTAAAAATTAACTGTGTTTTTTAAAAACATAAATGTGTTTTTCCCAACGAATAAAGTCTATTCCTATAAAAGTATTTTAAATATTTAGGTTTTAAATTTAAACTTTTTTTTTTTGTTTTGTTTTTTTATATAAATATTAAATGTTAAAATCCATTCCGAATGCTATTACATGTTGATTTTAATCCTAATTTCTGGATTCTTACAGATGTAGTCCCTGATTTTTGCTGTTTTCAGCTCTGCTGACCGTAAACGGGCCGCACACATGTGTAACACAGCGCTGGGTTCCCATCTAAGAATAGTAGCCCTTCTGGCAGCATGTTTCTCTTAGACGCGGTTATTTGAATGAAAGTCTACAGTGTGTGACTTGGGAAGGACAATCTGTGTGCGTTTATGTGCGTGACCCAAGAAAACACTCATATATGGCTGCAAGCAAAAATTATGCAAATGAGTCTAATGTGAATTCTGACCCGTCAATGAGCTTTGTTATTATAGCCGCATACATAAAGCTGATTTTAACGGCATTCAGTGGGAGATGATAGTTCTGTGGGCCGGTAAAAGTGAAACAGAATCCGATGTATTTGTGGGCCGGCCGTGTCTATTGTTATCTCTTGGTTTAAACAAGGCCTGAGGCTCAGGACAGCGCATTAAAGACAGAGGAGAAGCTCTGCCGGTTACATAACCACACACACTCACATATACACACACACACACACACCAGTCGTGCATCACGAGAACACAAACGAGCCCTTAAGCCTACGTCCTATAAAACACACTCACAGTTTTCTGGCTCTTTCGCTCCATCACTTATTTGAGGGTGAACCTGTCAAAAACATGTCCAGGTCATATTTCTATCCATTATCAAGTGAATATACATAAGAAAATAAACTCTGTAGTGAAAATCCTGTAATTAGTTTGGTGTTCCCTGTCAAAAATGATTGACTTTTTAAAAAAAGCTTTTAAATCTCTCATTATAAGTTAATGAGAGTTAAAGAAAACAATACTTGTTTTTTAAAAAACTAACTTTTTTTCTCTTCCAGTGATGATTTATTCATATTTTTCCCTTTGTGTGTTGGTGACGCGCTTGGTGTTTTATTATATCATCTTCTTTTGATTGGCTGTTTTACATGCCGCCTCATGATTCAGGGCGAAATTACTCAGTAACACGTCTACTGTCATTTCCATTTAATGAGTGCATGCAAGTTCATGCTAGTGGCTGCTGGAAGCGTCTCTATTTAGGTCAGGACTGTTTTAATGCTGCTCACCGTGGGCCAAGTGCGATGCTGAATGCTGATTTGTGGCCTACACTCTCTCATCTTTTTCAGTATTACTTCCTGGTGATTTTCGGCCATGATGGGCAGAAACCTCTGGAGCTGCGGACAGAAGAGGATGCTGATTGTAGTGAGTGGGTGGAGGCCATTCAACAGGCCAGGTACAATAAAAAGACAAAACACTCAACGTCCTTGGAGAACATAATGCAGTTTTGCCGAGTTGGTTAACATGTAGTGTAACAGCCTTTCAGTAGGAAAGAAAAATCACTTGTTTCATCTAGATAGAAATGCAAATGGAGTCTCCGGCTTCTTAGATACTTCTCCTAAGAACTAAACTAAAACTATAACTAAAACTAAAACTATAAAAAAATTCAATTTCTTACTTGAAGTAACCGTTTTCTTGTTAAAAAAAACAATAATAATATATGGAAGCCCGTTTTCACCAAAAAAAAAAAAAAAAAAAAAAGGTATTTGCGTCTTTTTATTTCACAATTCTGACTTTTTTTTCTTGCTATTTTGAGTTTATATCTTGAAATTCTGACTTTTTTCTCTGAATTGTGAGATATAAACTCACAATTGTGAGTGAGTTATAAAGTCAGAGTTATAAACTCACAATTTTAAAAAATAGTGAATCGTAACTTTTCTTTCTTGGAATTGAGTTTTTGAGTTCGGATTTTATAATTTGCAATTGCAGCTTATTAAGTCAGTTATTAAGTCAATGTAAACTCACAATTTTGAGAACATATCAGTCTTTTTCCCCCTTTAAAACTGGACTTTATAACTCGCAATTGCAAGTTTATATTTCACAATTCAGAAAAAAATTATGAGAAAATTGCGATTCAGAATTGTATGAATTGCGAGATATAAACTCGCATTTGCGAAAAAAGTCTTTATCTCGTATTTCTGAGAAAAAAGTCATAATTGTGACTTTATGTTTTGCAATTCTGACTTTGTTTTACAGAATTTCAAGTTTATTGCTAAAAACGTCAGAATTGTGAGCTGTAAACTCGAAGAAAAAAAAAAAAAGTCAGAATTGTGAGATGAAAAAGTCGCAAATAGCTTTTTTATTTGTGGCAGAAATGGGCTTCCATATATTATTTATTTATGTATTTATTTATTTAAATAAGCAAATTCCAAGTAAGAAATAGACTTTTTATATATATATATAGTTATAGTTTTAGTTGCTGAGGTAGAAGTCGCATTTACCATTTTTTTTATACACATTTATAAAAAGATCAATTTAATTTATTTCAG
Source organism: Cirrhinus mrigala (assembly GCA_036247105.1). NCBI lineage: Eukaryota > Metazoa > Chordata > Actinopteri > Cypriniformes > Cyprinidae > Cirrhinus > Cirrhinus mrigala. The sequence goes on from CM070016.1 coordinate 26,070,042, forward strand.
CTAATTTATAAGTTTTGTTTAGTTTAACTTGAAGTACTAAATGACTAAAACTAAAACCATGACAGAAACATTCTTTACTTTAAATTATTGTTAACTGAAATAAAATATAAAAAAAAATTAACTTATTTGATTGCAACTCTTTTCTCAGTTTCATGTAGCTTATCTTGAAGTACTAAAATAACTAAAGCTGAAAATAAATAAACAAAATGAACCAAAAATAGACGTATTTGAAGAAAACAGACAAAAAATGACAAATACAGAACAAAATAGCTAAGTTAAAAAAAAATTAAGTGAAAAAAAAAAATTATATATATATGTGTGTATGTCAAAAATGTCTGTTTCTATTCCTTCAAATGAATTTTAGGAGAAACATTTGAGACAAAGTTAATATTTAAATGAAAGATAACTTAAGAACTTCGTTGTTGTTGTTTTTTTTTTTTTTGTTTTGTTTTTTTGTTTTTTTTGCATTGGGTATAAAACCAAACCAAGACCATACAACCTAATAGTTTTATATAGAAATGATGCTTGTCATTGTAGCTGTTTTTTATTAGTATATATGTGACCCTGGACCACAAAACCGGTCATAAGGATACATTTTTTGATTTTTTGATTTGTTAGGATAGGACAATATTTGGCTGAGATACAGATATTTAAAAATCTGCAATCTGAGGGTGCAAAAAAATTTAAATATTGAGAAAATCACCTTTAAAGTTGTCCAAATGAAGTTCTTAGCAATGCATATTACTAATCAAATTAAAGCAAAGCAAGAAAAGCAAGCAAGATTTTATCTGTCAGTATCACATTTTTCACCAATCCTACTCTCTACATCACTGTTGAGTTCCAGGTCAGTTATGATGGAGGAGAAAATAATACAGAATGCAAATGAAACAGTGCAACTCACCATGCATAGTTAGGATAGGCTTATTAACTTTTTAAGTGAAACATTTGTCATTGCAATTAAACACAGTATTCCACTGCATATTCATTTACAGTAATTTGTACTTGGTAAAATCTAGTCAAATTAGACAGATGCTACACGGGCAGGTTGTGAGACATGCACTTTTCTTTAAAAACCATATACACAATATGAACCACATAAGAAAATACGACCCACACTACATTAAATAGGCTTTTGTGTGGCTCATTGATTATTTAGCACTCAGGTTTTGTCTTTGTAAATGTTTCTGACCAGCTTTGTTTTTCTGCTGTTACTGGCAGTTATTCAGACCTCATCATCGAGCGGGAAGTTCTCATGCAGAAATACATCCATCTGGTGCAGATCATGGAGACGGAAAAAGTGGCTGCAAATCAGCTGAGGACACAACTGGAAGACCAGGATACAGAGATCGAGAGACTGAAGGCAGAGGTCGGTTCACCTTCATCAGTTCAGATCCCAGAAAAATTGACACTCAATAACTCACCCATAAACAATGAAAACAAGCCCAATTTTCCAGCATCCAATCACAGTTCACAGGCGTTTTGATAGATGTTTATATATATATATATATATATATATATACATATACATATACAGGCAGTGTTGGGGAAAGTTACTTTTAAAGTAATGCATATGCATTACAATTTCGTGTTACTCCCTGAAAAAGTAACTAATTACATTACTTAGTTACTTTTTATGGAAAGTAATGTGTTGCGTTACTTTTGCGTTACTTTTTAAATCTGGGCAGGGCTTGCTTCTTTGTTTTTAATATAAAACAATCCTAATGTAAAAGCCCTTTTACACCAAAAGTGAAATGAATTCACCTCAGGCTGAAAGAAAAGTACATTTATGCAGGTGATCACTCTTCAGCTATAAAAAAAGAAGCACATATGTTAGTTTATCTAAAGTAATTTTTGCTTATTACTATGGTTGAATTGCATCATTGAAGGTCGGCGGCAAAGACACTGGTTAATAAAATGGGATTAAATACATAAACAATATTTGTTTTATTTAACATATTTAATTACTGCAGGGTTGCGTCATATTCTGAGTTTGTTTTTATTTATTTTGAGGTATACTGAATCTGTTTTTTGTGAGATGAATTCATGCATGTTCACATTTAGTCTAGAATACAGTAACATCATGTTTACTCCCAATTTCCCAACAGGAGACTTGTCAATCAATAAATGGGGAAAAAAGTAACTGGCGTTACTTATTTGAAAAAAAATTCAAAGAAAGAAATTCAAAAGTAATGCATTACTTTAAGCATTTGTCACTTGAATAAAGATTAATCTGTATAGTTTATGCATATACAATTTATAGTTTATGTGAAGATTGTTTTAAAATAACTTAAATTAAAAGTTGTTATATATTTCAGAGCCAATTAAATGTTAAGAATAATGGCTTTTAATTATGCTGTTATGTCGAATGACTATAATTAATAGGTAAATTTGAGGGGAAATGCATTCAATAGGGACAAAAACATTGTAAATATGTTTAGTCATTGTAGCAGTAATAACTGCCTGTTTTTGCAAGAAGAGTTTCATGGCCGGTAAAAAAAAAAAAAAAAAAAAAAAAAATTCGCAAAATGTGCGTGCGTGTCTTATTTTACTCTCTTTAATTTTACTTTTTCATTTATAATTTTCATTTTTTATTTTCTAATTTTTTGTAAAGCACTTGACATGAGAAATTGCTTAAAATTTATAATATAAATTTATATAAATATTAGGGCTGTCAAACGATTAATCACGATTAATCGCATGCAAAATGAAAGTTTGAGTTTGCCTAATATATGTGTATGTACTGTGTGTGATTATCATGTATATATAAATACAAACACATTAATGTATATATTTAAGAAATATTTACAAGTATATGTATTTATTATAATTTTTATATAATTTATATTACATATAAATAAAAATATTTTGTACATAACATATTTCTCTTAAATATATACATTAATTTGTGTGTATTTATACATGCATAATAATTACACACAGTACACACACATTTATTAGGCAAACTCAAACTTTTATTTTGTATGCGATTAATCGTGATTAATCGTTTCACAGCCCTACTACAGTCTTAATAAATATTAACAACACTGTCACAACATGATGTACTGACAGTTATCCATTTTTTGCCCTAAAATGGGTATTGTCTGTTCACATTGTCCTTTTTACTACATCTTGCAATAATTTTTTTGTATTGTTTTTTGTTTTCACAACAGAATAAAAGGTAACTGCAACTTTTTTCTCACAATTTTATGTCTCACAGTTCAGATTTTTCTTCTCTGAATTGTGAGATAGAAACTCAAAATTTAAAAAAAAAAATAAATAAATCAATAAAATAAAATAAATAATAATAAAAAAAAAAAGTAGGAATTGTAAGAGAGGAATTGCATTTACCTTTTTATTTATTTTTTTATTCTCAGGAAAAAATTGAAGCTAAAACAAACTAAAAAAAAAAACTTTCTTTTGTTACTTTTTTTTTGCTAATTTTAATTTATATTTTTTGAAGCATTTTGGGCGCCATATATATATAAATAGATAAAAAAATATATAAACATATATATATATAAATATATAGGGCGACATATATATAAATATATAGTTAACCTTTACTTTTTGAAGTATTTTGAGTGGCGTACATTGACGCAGCTATCCATAAAATGTCTATAAGCTAGTTTTTGCCCTTAAAATGCATATTGTACTTTCACTTCTCCAATTCTATTAAAAAACTTTTATCTTCATACATTAAATACAAATACACTGATCTTGTACTTTTTAAACACTTGAATACACTTAACTTGCTCTTTCAGCAGTCCTTAGGTTGCCAGGTATTCAGCAGGAAAGGATCAATACCCAGTAGTAAAACAGGGTCAAATTTCACTTTTTTATTTATTTATTTTTTGGTCTGCAAATAAACCTTTTTCATGGCTGTAGTGATTTACAAAGGTAGTCCAAAAAATAACTTTATCTCTCTAAAGCATTTTCAAAATTGCCTAAATTGTGAAGGAAAACCCTGGCAACCCTGGTATGTGCATAATAACTGTATTATCTGTATTACAGATTGTTGTTCTGAGTAAAACAAAAGAGCGAATGTTGCCCTATCAATCCAATCAAGAGGAAGAAGATCCAGATATCAAGAAAATCAAGAAGGTATGATTGTATGATTGTCTACATGTGGATTGTCGTATATTTGTTTACACATTTTTGCTATTTTTGCTATGTCTAGCACAAGTGCAGTCATTCGGGCGTCTCCGTTGGGTGTTTTCTCGCAGGTGCAAAGCTTCATGCGTGGTTGGCTGTGCAGAAGAAAGTGGAAGATCATTGTGCAAGACTACATCTGCTCTCCTCACGCCGAGAGCATGAGAAAGAGAAACCAGATCGTCTTTAACATGGTGGAGGCCGAGACGGAGTATGTGCTCCAGCTCTCCATCCTGGTCAACTGCTTCCTGCGGCCGCTCAGGATGGCGGCCAGCTCCAAAAAACCCCCCATTAGTCATGATGATGTCAGCAGCATCTTCCTCAATAGGTATATTTAATGTTCTAATGGTCAAGAAAAAAACAATTGTGAGAGAAACAAAAAATAGAATTTTGAGATATAAAAAATTCCAATTCCTTTTTTTTTTGCTCTCAAAAAAATTTCCAGTCCAAATCCCATCCAAAAGAAATGAAAACTAGCCTATTTTTTTTTCCAGTGCCCAATCACAGTTGACAGCTGTGATTTTTATTTTTTCTGTTTCAAATTTTATTTGCATGATTTTATCTATACTAGCTTATATGTAGTATTTGCATATTATTTATTATTTATTTTATACCTTTTAAGTTGAAGAATCTTTTTTTATATATATTTTGTCCTTTGTGACTCTTTTGTTAATTTTAATTTTCGAATTTATAATTGTTTGAAGCATTTTGCATGATCAATTGTATTTTAATTATACTGTTTTTTTTTTTTAATTGTACTCAGTTAAACTATTTTATACCTCAGAAACAAAGTGAATACTTGTTTCTGCTATGGATTTAAAAATATTTAAGTAATTGTGACATTTTACAGTCACACAGTTGTGACTTTTTTTTTCCTTATAATTTTAAGTTTACATTTCTCAGTTTTATAAAAAAAAAAATTAATTCTGACTTTTTTTGCAATTCAGAGTTTATATTTTGCAATTCTGTTTTTTTTTTCTCAGAACTATTAAAAAAAAATTAATCATAAGAAATATAAAGACATAACTCGCAATTGTGAGATATAAACTTACAATTGTGAGAAAAAAGTCAGAAATGTGAAATAAAAAGTCACAATTACCTTTTTTTATTCCTTTTTACTTTACTTATAAATTACTTTTAATTTTTCATTTCAGAAAACAACCTTTATAGACTTTTTCAAATTCTTTTTCAATTTTGGCAGGCTGTTGACCAACAAAAAAAATTACTTTTATTCTAACACCACCAATAAATGTTTAAATGCAAGTATTGTCTGATTAAAAAATGCAACTATATCCTTTTTTTTTTTTTTTTTAAAGTATAATATGTTTTTCAGTAATTAATGCACAGTGCTGTTTCTCTGTTCTTTCTTTGTCTGTAAGTGAGACGATAATGTTTCTCCATGAGATATTCCATCAAGGCCTGAAGGCTCGGATAGCCAACTGGCCAACATTAGTTTTAGGTGAGTTTATTTAAGCTGCATCTTGTATTATTTTATTTTATTTTATTTTATTTTATTTTATTTTATTTTATTTTATTTTATTTTATTTTATTGCACACAGCCCTTCATGGTACAACATGAAGTGCAATGGATTTTTGACTATCCACATATAGAATAAAAATGAGCATAAGTATAATTCTGTCACCTAATGAATTTTATTTTATTTTATTTTATTTTATTTTATTTTATCTTATTTCATTTTATTTTATTTTATTTTATTTTATTTTATTGCACACAGCTCTTCATAGTGCAACATGCAGTGCAATGTTTTTTTGACTATCCTCAGAATAAAAATGAACATAAGTATAATTCTGTCACCTAATAAATTTTATTTTATTTTATTTTATTTTATTTTATTTTATTGAACACAGCCCTTCATGGTGCAACATGCAGTGCAATGGATTTTTGACTATCCACGTAGAATAAAAATTAACATGTAGTATAATTCTGTCACCTAATGAAATTTTATTTTATTTTATTTTATTTTATTTTATTTTATTTTATTTTTTATTTTATTTTATTTTATTTTATTTTATTGCACACAGCCCTTCATGGTACAACATGCAGTGCAGTAGATTTTTGACTATCTACGTATAGAATAAAAATGAACATTAGTATAATTCTGTCACCTAATAATTTTTATTTTATTTTATTTTATTTTATTTTATTTTATTTTATTTTATTTTATTTTATTGCACACAGTGCAACAGTGCAGTGCCCTCATAGTGCAACATGCAGTGCAATGTTTTTTTGACTATCCACATAAAGAATAAAAATAAACATAAGAATGATTCTCCCATCTAATAATTTAAACAAGTCAGAATAGAAAGTATATAAACAATTTTGCTGAGATAAATGTGTTATTTGACTTCCTTGCAATGCTCATGACCACTTAGATATCATAATTTTGTCTGACAATGTTCACATTTCAGCGGATCTCTTCGACATCTTGCTCCCGATGCTGAATATTTACCAGGAGTTTGTGCGAAACCATCAGTACAGTTTGCAGGTTCTGGCGAACTGTAAACAGAACCGGGACTTTGACAAGCTTCTGAAGCAGTATGAAGCAAACGCCGCCTGCGAGGGCCGAATGCTGGAAACCTTCCTCACCTACCCCATGTTTCAGGTGAACAGCTCACCTCTGACCTCTGAGAATAAAAGACAGCAGCGCTAGCATTCTGCATACTTCATTTCATTTAACTTTGGTAGATTGTGTAAAAATGAGTAATTCTGTATTTTAATTGTTGTCATTAGATCCCACGATACATCATCACCCTTCACGAGCTCCTCGCCCACACGCCTCATGAACATGTGGAGCGCAAGAGTCTGGAATTTGCCAAATCCAAACTTGAGGAACTGTCCAAGTGAGTGAAAAATGCATAGAAATAAAGGTTCTTCATGTTAAGAACCATTTTGGGGCGTTTAGGGCTCTTGAGTTGCTGTATGGTTCATTGCAGATTAAAATGCTTTTATAGGTTCTTCAGATCAGTATTTTGTCTATAAGGCACCAGAACATAATAATTAAAAATTGTTCATGCCATTCTTCTATTGCTTAAGACTGTAAAAACATTCTAAATGTTATGTTTTTTATGTTATCTGCTTATATCAGTTTGGATCAAAATAATTAAAAAAATTAAATAAATAAAAAATGTAAAAAAAAAAAAAAAAAAAAGGAAAGATAATTAATATAAAAATAAGTTTTCTAAACATAAAAATACTATTTTATTTATTTTAAAATAAAAATATTTGTTTAAAATATTGATTATTTATTCATTTTATATATATATCATCATTATTTATATATATATATATCTTTCTTAAAAATGTCTTTATTTGAAATGCATATGTATTATTTATTTTAAATATTTTATTTTTAAAATGAAAATATTATACATTTTGCATTCTAAAAATAAAAACAATATTTTATTTTAAAATAAAATGTAAATATAAATATTATATCTTTATTTAAAATTATAAAAAGGACCAATAAAAATAAAGTATATATTTATTATAAAAATTTAAATATTTAAAAAAGTTAAATAATAAAAGATTTAAAATGCATATGTATTATTTTTTTTAAATAAAATGTGTGTGTATATATATATAAATTCAAAGTTAACACATTATTCATTTTTTAATATAAAAATAAGAACAATTATTAAAAAAAAATGTTTGAAATAAATGTTCTTTATTTTAAATATTACGTTTAAACATTATTTTATTTAAAATTATATACAAATTAAAAATAAAAACAAAATATATATTTATCAAAATATATATTATATATATTATAGATTTTTTTTTAAATATGCATGATTTATTTTAAATTAATATTCTTTCTTTATGAAATTTGTTAAACATCCTGTTGTTTCTGTTGTTTAATTATATTAATTTAAAATTACATTTATTTATTTATTTAAAATGACATAATATTTAATATTATACAAATATAAAAATATATATTTCAAAATCTATATTTTGTTTTAAAATATTTCTCTATATAAATCTAAAAAATATATAAATCTATTTATTTAAAAGTGCATATGTATTGCTTATTTATTTTAAATTGCTGTAATTTATTTTAATTCTTTACCTTACTTATAAACTTTTAAAATCATCCTGTGGCTATTCTAAGATGAAACTCTCATATCAAACAGTCCCATCAATGTTTATTATTAACATCCATGATGAAACACACACATGATAACACTTTCTCTCAAACCTAAAATGTGCCATAACTCAATATAGTCCAATTCACATTTCAACTGACTACCATTCTGCCCAACACCTTAAAATACACTTAAAATCCTGTCAGTGTGTATATAGCGATGATGGAGCTGTGTGTTTGTGTGTTTATACTCAGAATGATGCACGATGAAGTGAGCGACACAGAAAACATCCGTAAGAATCTGGCGATCGAGCGAATGATCGTGGAGGGCTGCGATATTTTGCTGGACACCAGTCAGACGTTTGTACGGCAGGGTGAGACACACATTCAATCTGTATATATATATATTTATATATAAAACAAAAGTTGGCCAGTCAGTGAGTAGTTCTGCATGAATATCAGTGTGTTATTATTTCAGCTCCACCCAAACACTGATCCCATTGAGCTGTGCTCCACACTGACAGCAAGGTGTGAAATGTGCTCTAATGAGATCTAATGTGCCATTTTAATGCATCTTGTCTCATAGGAAAGCGTCTCTGGATGAGACAGCGCTGCCCTCTCTGCCTGAAACGCTGTCTTTAGTGTTCTCCTTCCTGTGGGTAATGAGCTGATGTGTGTGTGTTTGCTGTAGGCTCTCTGATTCAGCTGCCCTCCGTGGAGAAGGGTAAACTGAGTAAGGTGCGTCTGGGTTCGCTGTCGCTCAGGAAAGAGGCCGAACGCCAGTGTTTCCTGTTCACCAAGCACTTCCTCATTTGCACACGCACCTCTGGCGGCAAACTGCACCTGCTCAAAGTGAGTCGAGTCCCTCTGAAGATCGCAACAGCTCAGCAATTCAAAGATTCAAAGTGATATTTTGAGATTCTTAAAGGAATAGTGCACCCAAGATTTTTTCGTCATTTTCTCAGCCCTTTTTGTGTTTTTATTTTTTTTATACACATAAAGAATTTTATTAATAAATACTTAAAAAAAAAAAAAAAAAAAAAAAATGTCAAAATGACTTGGGTAACACTAGTTACCTTAGTTCCATTAGTTAACATTAGTTAATGTATTAATTAACATGAATGAACAATACATTTAGTACAGTATTTATTAGTCTTTGTTAATAAAACACAGTCGTTCTTTGTTAGTTTATGTTAATTCACAGTGCGTTAACTAATGCTAACAAACTTGTGATTTTAATAATGCATTAGCAAATGTTGAAATTAACAAAAAATTCAGTTAATGTTTAGCTAAATTAGTTAACAGATGTTAACTAATGAACCTTACGGTAACGTGTTACCATTATTTGTATTGAATCATGTGTTTATTTAAAATACATATGTATTATTTATTATTATTTTATGAATTATTTATTATTATTTTAAATGTTACGTTGAAATGTTAATTAATTATTTAAAATAGAAAAATATAAATGTATAAAATATTTATTTTAAAATAAAAATATTTAAAATATTAAATAAAAATATATTTATATAAAAATATTTTTAAAATATCTTTATTTAAATTATAACAAGGAAAAATGTAAATGTATTTTTAATGTATTTTTTTATTTATTTTAAGATGAAAAATAATGTTAATTTTGTATTCTAAAGAATAAAAGTTGTTTTAAAATAAAAAAAAGTTTACAATTAAAATGTTATTTATTTTAATTAATAAATCTGAATAGTGTTTTTATTTAAATTCTAAAAAGGGAAAATATAAATGTATTATAAAAATAAGAATAATATTTTATTTTTTAGATAATTATTTATTATTATTTTTAATATTATATTTAAATGTTTAGTTATTAAAATTAGAATTTATTATTTTAAAACAAAACAGTATTATTAATTAATATATTAATTTTGTATTCTAAAAAATAAGAATGTTGTTGTAAAATAAAAAAAGTTTACAATTAAAATGTTATTAATTATGAATAATAAATGTTAGTGTTTCTTTATTTAAATTATTAAAATGAAAAATATAAATGAATTATAAAAATAAGAATAATATTTTATTTATTTATTCATTTATAACAAAAATGCTTAAAATAAAAATATTTATTTTAAATATTAAATTTAAATTAAATTATAAAATTATAAAAAAAGAAAAAATAATAATGTCTTGTAAAAACAATATATATTTATTATAAAAACTAAAATATTTTGTTTTAACTTTTTTTTTTTTTTTTTTTTTAAATATGCATGATTTATTTAAAATTATTATTCTTTCTTTATTAAAATGTATTTTTAATCACCCTTATGTTGTTCCTACCCCATATCTTTTCTTATTAACAGTATTAGTCACTGGTCACTTTCATTGAAAAGACCAGTTCGGACATCTGTGAATTATTACTTTACCGTTTCATGCAAAAGCATAAAATAACCAAGTATCTTTTCTTAAAACCACAGCAAGGAGGCACGTTGTCCCTGATAGAGTGTACGCTCATCGAGGAGCTGGACGCCAATGATGAAGACTGTAAGTGTGACATCGGATCCAACCGTATGACCCCTAATATGACCCCTATTAATCATAGTAGCAAGCAAAATATCCAAAATGAACCTTATATAAATAATAATGTCCACATTTATCTTTTTGCTTTCCTTAGATAATGCTGCTGGTCAGGGATTCAATCACCTGGAGTTTAAAATAGTGGTCGAACCTGCTGACGGCCCGTCGTTTTCGGTCGTTCTGCTCGCTCCGTCTCGGCAAGAGAAAGCAGCGTGGACCAGCGACGTGAGCCAGGTACAATCTACACCGTACATGCAACACTTATTCAGACCTTTCACAGTGTATGCATGTGTAAAACAAACTGCAGACAGCTCAAATGAAACAAAAATGCATGCGCAAGAATTGAATAGAGCTTCAGTCAAACCCTGAAGAGCAGAAGTTAATGTTTTCTATCTAGAAAGCAACTTGCATGAAATGCACAAGAGTGAGAAGTTTCCATTATATTTGCATTGACAGAAATAGTTTCTCTGACTTTACGGTAAGGTTTTTGCATATTATTTTTAGTATGAACTGTCTATTATACACTTTGCACTAGGGACTGGCATGCAAATTTTGGTTCCTGGTAGCTGTTTTGGTCTATTTATTTATTTATCTATCTATAATTTTACATGCTTCAGATTAACTGTTTCATCTTATAAAAACAATTTGAGTAGGAAAAATAAGGCCTAATATTATATCGATCAAATCAGACAAATGTGCATCCCTAGTTTGTTCATTTTGACTTCTGTTAGAGTTGCTAGAATGTGAGAGTGACGTTAAAAAGCATTCTGGTTTTCTTTTCTCCATTTTTATGACATTTAGTGCATTGACAACATTCGCTGCAACGGCCTGATGACCAGCGTGTTTGAGGACAACTCCAAAGTCACCGTGCCTCACATGATCAAGTAAAACACACTCACTCATTTAAAGTATATATTAATATTTTGAATTAGATAGATAGAACATTTTTATTAGTGTTTTTTAATACTTTTGTTTAGCTTTTTATTTGTTTTTATTTCATTTTTAGTAACTCCAGTGCTTTAGCTTAATTTATTTAATTTCTAATTTTCTTTATTTTTAATTTAAATTCACATTTCCTCATTATGCAAATACATATACATATATTTGTTATACATATATACATATATATTTTTATAAAAACATAAGTATTTTGTTTATTTTACCATAATAATGTATTTTTTTTTTACAATAATAATATAATGTATTTAACAAAAAGTAGGCTCCATTTTAAATTAATATTTATTTACATTTTTAAAAACACGCACACATGATAAACATTTTAATTAGTTAAAATTATTTTTTTTATATTATATATTATATATATATATATATATATATATATATATATATATATATATATATATATATATATATATATATATATATATATATTTTTTTTTTTTTTTTTTTTTTTTATATTATATTATATTATATTATATTTAGGCTTCTTTAATACTTCTGTGTACCTTTTTATTTTTATTTAATTTTTTATTTCATTAAGTTAACTATTTTAACTTAAGTGCTTCAGCTTAATTTATTTAACTTATAATTTTCTTTTGTTTTATTTAAATTTACATTTCCTCATTATGCAAATACAAATACATATATTTTGTTATAAAAACATAAATATTTTGTTTATTTTACCATAATTTTTTTTTTATATTTTTTTATAATAATAATGTATTTAATGTATTTAACATAAATAGGCTTCATTTTAAATTAATATGTATTTAAATGTATAAACACACATGATAAACATTTTAATTAGTTAAAATTACATATATTTATATTTTAATTAAAAGGCATTTTTTAATACTTCTGTTTACCTTTTTATTTATTTATTTATTTTTTTAGTAACTCTAGTGCTTCATGTTAGTTTATTTAATTTCTGATTTTCTTTATTTCTTTTAAATTAAATTCAGATTAAATTCAGACCAATTCATTTATTTGTTATACATATATACATATATTTGTTATAAAACATAAATATTTTGTTTATTTTACAAAAATAATGTATTTTTAACAATAATAATGTATTTAATGTATTTAACATAAATATGCTTCATTTTAAATTATTTATTTACATTTATAAACAAACACACACACAATTAGTTAAAATTTACTTTTAAAATTTACTAAAATTAAACTTTTTTATATTTTAATTATTTATATTTTAACATTTTTGTTTAAATACAGTAAATACATATTTATTTTAAATTAATATATAAATATAATATTTATTTATTTTTAAAAATATGGCAAATATCAAAACAAATGTTTATTATAAAAATATAAATATTTCATTTGTTTTAAAATAAAAATGTATTTAAAATACACTTAAAAAAAAAAATTCAGTTGCCAAGATCTAATAAAATCTAATATTAGATTTAGTTTTTCAGCATAACTCCAATTAACAACAACAAAAAAATAATAGTTTATAATTTTAGTAGTTTTAGTTTTAATCTTAGTTTACAGTAGCAACATTTAATTAGTCCAGATTATTTTGCCTAAATAGTTTATGGTTAGAATTTGCTCATTCATATCTGCAGGTCTGATGCCCGACTGCATAAAGATGACGTGGACATCTGCTTTAGTAAGACGCTGAACTCCTGCAAGGTGCCTCAAATCCGTTACGCCAGCGTGGAGAGACTTCTGGAACGGCTGACCGACCTGCGCTTCCTGTCCATCGACTTCCTCAACACCTTCCTGCACACCTACCGAATCTTCACCACCGCTGCTGTTGTGATGGACAAACTGGCCGACATCTACAAGAAACCCTTCACGTCTATACCTGTCAGGTTAGAGTATCTGACACTCTAATAGTTTTTTGGGATTTTTTTCCTCTAATGCAATTGGAATGCAAAAATGATTTTTTTGATCATTGTTTTATTTCTAAATGTTTTGTTTGACTGCCACACATTCAAAACATGTTCTTCTTCCTTGTCTGAATGCCAGTCATCATTGTGATGATTGTGCTACTCTTAATCTGAAGCTCACTTTGAGTATGTTAACTGCTATTTAAAGGCTTGGGATCACTGTGATATTAAAAATTGATACTTTTACTCAGAAACTTTACTGATCAGTATAGTGCACGAAAACATTCCTTTTACAGTAAGCTAAAAGATGCATACAAATCTAAAGGTTTGGATCCATCTGTGTCTTTAGAAAACAGACCACAGAACTCACTCTGTTCCCTCAATCCTCTGCTTCCCACACTCCTCCTGTTCCTCCCTCACTGTCACTCGCAGGGTTCAGTATCATTCGTCCGACCGTTTGTCCATCACCTCCATCTGTCCAGACTACAGCCTGAAGATCACAAGGCTTGCGCTGGACCAGTCCAAGTAACTCATCACTCGTCTCTCCTTCTTTTTGTTTTACATGTTTGTGGACTTTATTTTCTCTCATGCCCATTTCACATTATCAGTTAATAAGGTTTGTTGTCATAATTTATTTTCATTTCATGATCATTTTTCATCCTCTTTCTGATCCTTAGAGTTATGGAGGTTGTTTTTGATACTGTACCCTTAAGACTTGTATATGTAAATAACCTCTGTTTAGATAGATAGATAGATAGATAGATGTACGGATAGATAGACTGACAGACAGACTGACTGATTGATTAATAGATTAGATGGACGGATGGATGGCTAGACTGGCGGACGGCTGAATAAATAGACAGACAGAAGGATAAATAGACGGATGGATGGACAGATAGATAGAAAGAGAGATAGAAAGACAGAAGGATAGTTAGATGGACAGACAGATAGACAGAGACAGACAGAAGGATAAACGGATGGACAGATAGATGGAAGGACAGATGGATGGACAGAAGGATAGATAGGCGGACAGATAGACAGATGGACGGACGGATGGACAGACAGACAGAAGGATAGATAGATGGTGGACGGATGGATAAATAGACAGACAGAAGGATAGATAGATGAAAGGACGGATGGATGGACAGACAGCCGGACAGAAGGATAGATAGACGGACGGACAGACAGATTGATAAATACAGACAGACAGATGGATAGATAGATGGACGGATAGACAGATAGACAGACAGATAGAAGGACAGATGGGTGGACAGATAGATGGAAGGATGGACAGACGGATGGACAGAAGGATAGATAGACGGTGGACGGATGGATAAATAGACAGACAGACAGAAGGATAAATAGACGGACGGACAGATAGATGGAAAGATAGAAAGACAGAAGGATAGACGGATGGACAGATAGATGGAAGGACAGAAGGATAGATAGATGGTGGACGGATGGATAAATAGACAGAAGGATAGATAGATGGAAGGACGGACGGATGGACAGACAGCTGGACAGAAGGATAGATAGACGGACAGGCGGACGGATTGATAAATACAGACAGACAGAAGGATAGATAGATGGACAGACTGACAGACAGATAGAAGGATAGACGAGTGGTAAGATAGATGGAAGGACGGACGGATGGTCAGACAGCCGGACAGAAGGATAGATAGATGGATGGACGGACGGATGGATGGATTGAAAAATACAGACAGACAGAAGGATAGATAGATGGATGGATGGACAGACAGATAGATGGAAGGATGGACAGATGGACAGACAGATAGATAGATGGACGGACGGATGGACAGACAGACAGAAGGATAGATAGATGGTGGATGGATGGATAAATAGACAGACAGACAGAAGGATAAATAGACGGACGGACAGATAGATGGAAAGATAGAAAGACAGAAGGATAGAAGGATGGACAGCTAGATGGAAGGACAGACGGATGGACAGAAGTATAGATAGATGGTGGACGGATGGATACATAGACAGAAGGATAGACAGATGGAAGGATGGACGGATGGACAGACAGCCGGACAGAAGGATAGATAGACGGACAGACAGACGGATTGATAAATACAGACAGACAGAAGGATAGATAGATGGACAGATTGACAGACAGATAGACAGACAGATAGAAGGATAGACGGGTGGTAAGATAGATGGAAGGATGGACGGATGGACAGACAGCCGGACAGAAGGATAGACAGATGGACGGATGGACGGATTGATAAATACAGACAGACAGAAGGATAGATAGATGGATGGATGGACAGACAGATAGACAGACAGATGGAAGGATAGACGAGTGGACAGATAGATGGAAGGATGGACAGACGGACAGACAGATAGATAGATGGACAGACGGATGGACAGACAGACAGAAGGATAGATAGACGGTGGATGGATGGATAAATAGACAGAAGGATAGATAGATGGACAGACAGACAGACAGAAGGACAGACGGATGGACAGACAGACGGACAGAATGATAGATAGACGGACGGTTTGATAAATACAGACAGACAGAAGGATAGATAGATAGATAGATAGATAGATATAGATAGATAAATAGACAGACAGAAGATAGATAGACGGTGGACAGATGGATAAATAGAAGGATAGACAGATGGACGGACAGACGGGCAGATAGATAGACGGACAGATTGATAAATGCAGACAGACAAAAGGATAGATAGATAGATAGATAGGCGGACGGACGGATGAATAAATAGACAAACAGACAGATAGACGATGGACGGATGGATAGACAGACAGAAGGATAGATAGATGGACAGATAGATAGATAGATCTGATTGTGCATTGCATTTATTCACTTGTTTATTCACTTGTTTCCATCTTACCTTAATGGCTCAGGTCCCTCGAGCTTTTCTTCGCCACCAACCAAGGCCCCTGGAGCGGAGAGCACCTGAACAACAAATCCCCCCGGCTGTCTCGCAAGTTCTCCTCCCCTCCGCCCGTCACCATTCCCTCACGCACGTCTTCCCCCATCCACTCCCGGAAACTGTCGCTCAGCTCTCCTGTGAGTTGTAAGGGTGGCGCTCTGGACCTGTCAACAGCCACTTCCTCTGCGGCCAGCAGCCCAACGTCTCCCTACAACCCTGTCATCACCTCCCCTCCACCCACCTGTACCAAGGCCCCTCTGGACCTCAGCCGGGGCCCTAGCTCCCCAGAGCTCAGCTCCTCTACCCCAGAGGAGGGCGGGGAGCTTCCACGTATAGACGCCTTCTGCGGGAAGCTGCGTCGGAGTATTCGACGAGGTGAGTTTGGCTGCAGATTCATTTAACACTGGACGGATGATGGATGGATAGAAAATCAGATATATGGATAGACAAATAGAAAGTTAGATAGATAGATACACTATATGGGCAAAAGTATTGGGACACCTGACCATTACACCAACCAACTTTAATGACACTGCATTCTAAATACATAGACATTAATATGGAGTTGGGCCCCCATTTCAGCTATAACAGCTTTCACTCTTCTGGGAAGGCTTTCGACTGTGGGCACTTTTGTCTTTCATCCAGTATAGCATTTGTGAGGTCAGGCATTGATGTTGGACAAGAAAGTCTGGTCTGTAGTCTCTGTTCCAGTTCATCCCAAAGGTGCTGAGGTCAGGGCACTATATCAAGTCAAGTCAACCAGTCAAGTTCTTCCACTCCAAACTCATCCTACCACGTCTTTATGGGCCTTGCTTTGTGCACCACCATATACCTGTGGCAGTGAGTCTGATTAAAACCCCTGAATTCATCAATTAAGAAGTGTGTCCCAATACTTTTATTCATATAGTGGTGATAGATATATAGCTAGCTAGATTAAAATTAATGTCTATGTTCTACACTATCAGTCAAAAGTTTTTGAACAGTAAGGTTTTTTGATGTTTTTTAAAGAGGTTTCTTCTGCTCACCAATCCTGCATTTATTTGATCAAAAATACAACAAAAGCAGTAATATTGTGAAAAAGTTTTACTATTTAAAATAACTGCTTTCTATTTGAATATATTTCAAAATATAATTTATTCCTGCGATCAAAGCTTAAATTTCAGCATCATTACTCCAGTCTTAAGTGTCACATGATCCTTCAGAAATCATTGTAATACGCTGATTTGCTGTTCAAGAATCATTTTTTATTATTATTATCAATATTTAAAACAGTTGATTAAATTGTTTCAGGATTCTTTATGAATAGAAAGATCCAGAGATCAGCATTTATCTGAGAATTTTGAGATAAATGCTGATCTCTTATTTGAGAAATTAATACTTTTATTTAGCAAGAATACTTTAAATTGATCAAAAGTGATGATAAGCACATTTGTAATGTTACAAAAGATTTCTGTTAAAGATAAATGCTGTTCTTCTGAACTTTCTATTCATCAAAGAAACCTTAAAAAAAATTACTCGGCTGTTTTCAACATAATAGTCATAATAAATGTTTTTTGAGCAGTGAATCAGAATATTAGAATGATTTCAGAAGGATCATGTGACTGGAGTAATGATGCTAAAAATTCAGCTTTGAAATCACAGGGATAAGTTTTAAAACGTTTTCAAATAGAAAGCAGTTAAAATGGTAAAACTATTTCAAAATTTTACTGTTTTTGCTGTACTTTCAATCAAACAAATGCAGGCTTGGTGAGCAGAAGAGACTTTATTTAAAAAACATTCAAAAACTCTTTCTGTTCAAAAACTTTTGACTGGTAGTGTATGTTTGTAAATAATAATATTTTCACATCACCCAGCACACATGACTGATGTTGTACTGTCCTGACAGCTGTACTGGAGTCAGTATCCTTGGATAAATTCATTCCTGAGACGCCCACGTCCAGTGATACAGGAGACATGTCTCCATGCCGTTCACCGTCCACCCCACGACACCTCCGCTACCGAACACCTGCAGGTACCATCTTTCTCAATCTTATATTTTCATAGATTATTTTATGAATTGTAAGCATTAAGTTAAAAAAATGATTTGAGAATATGTTTATGTAGCACATTCCCAGCTAACAAAGATATGTTCTAAAAATATGTCCATAAAAATCCTTCAGGTCCCACAAATTCTTTGGTTTTCCAGCATTTTTGTGTATTTGAACCCTTTCCAACAATGACTCTATGATTTTGAGATCCATCTTTTCACAACTAAGGGACTCATATGCAACTATTACAAAGTTTGCAACGCTCACTGATGCTCCAGAAGGAAAAACCATGCATTAAGAGCTGGGGGGTGAAAACTTTTGAACAGAATGGAGATGTGTACATTTTTCTTCTTTTGCCTAAATTATATCATATTTTTTCATTTAGTACTGCCCTTCAGAGGCTACAGAAGAAAGTTACATGTTTCCCAGAAGACAAAATAAGTTAAATTTACCCTGATCTTCAAATTCAAAAAGTTTCCACCCCTTGGCTCTTAATGCATTGTGTTTTCATCTGAAGCATCAGCGAGCGTTTGAACCTTCTGTAATAGTTGTATATGATCCCCTCGGTTGTCCTCAGTGTGAAAAGATGGATCTCAAAATCATACAGTCATTGTTGGAAAGGGTTCAAAGACACAAAAATGCTGTTAAACCACAAAATTTGTGGGACCTGAAGGATATTTATTAAGAACAGCAAGCAGTTTAACTGTTTAACCTTGTTTGTTCAGGACAAACAAGGGACTCATGAACAACTATCACTAAGCAAAAAAAAAAAAAACAGCTGTGGATCATTCAGGTAACAACACAGTTTTAAGAATCAAGGGAATGTAAACTTTTGAACAGGGTCAGCTATTATTTTCTCTAGTGGACTGTATGTAAACATCTTTTATGTGAAATATCTTTTTCAGGTCAGTACTAAATAAACAATAACATGCATTTTGTATGAACCCTCTTATTTTGGTAAAATAATTATTGATTCTGAAAGGGGGGTGTAAACTTTTGACCTCAACTGTATATATGTTAAGGGAACATTCCATTTCATCATTTTGCAAACATCATGGGAATGTTACTTTTGAATGTTCCCTGAACATTCCGAAACAAGTCATAACATTTAAAAATGTTTTAGAAGAAAAACATTCCATGAATGATGTGTGAATAATGTGGCAATGTTTTAAGATCATTCGAATAAACATTCTATTAATGTTACTTAAAGAACGTTTGGTCAACTTTCAGAGAACACTCTACTGGAATGTTCTGAGAATGTTCCCTGTTAGCTGGATTAAACTCATATTTCAAAACAAGTAAATCAAATTTCCCATGATGTGGTGACTTGCTCTTTGAGTTTACTCATTAAACTGCACTTTTCTCTCGTCGTGTCCTTATAGGTCAGTCTCCCGATAGCTCCCGCTGTGCCATGTCCCCCGCGTCTGCCTTCGCCATCGCCACCGCCGCAGCTGGACACGGCAGCCCGCAAGGTTAGGCGACACTGATTGGGTCGGACAGCTGCCCTCGCCGCTGAAACAGATCTCCCATCGGGTCTTTGTTGAGTCGTGACACAGGTCTGAGGAGGCTTTCACGTCCTCATCTAACAGAATTCTCCTGTTGTTTCTTACGCAGGGTTTACCAACCCAGAGAAATCGTACGATAAGGAGTTCCTCATCCGCAGGGCCGCCACCAACAGGGTGCTCAATGTCCTGCGCCACTGGGTTTCCAAACACTCGCAGGTTTGTTGACTTGCATCATTTCAAAAAGTCAAAACTGTGAGATGTAAACTCCCAATTCTGAGGAAAAAAAAAGTCAGAATTATGAGTTTAAATCTTGCAGTTTCAAGTTTACATCATGCAATTTTGATATAAACTCACAATTGCAAGAGAAAAATTGCAATAATCTTATTTTTTTATTCCATGATGGAAACCAGCTTCCATACAAAATAGGTTATGCATGATAATAACATGATTTATTAGCTGCATTTTATGATTTGCATTTAGCACTGACCCCATCAGGACAGACCTGCGGCCCACCAGTTTCAAACAGCTGCTGTGACGTGTCTCACACCTCTTGAACGTAGCTTTTGTCAGACCTGCTTTGCGCTTAAGTCCTTCATCGTGTGCAGTAGTGACTGCGCTGAAATGTCAGTGGACCCCTGAGGGCCCCGTGCTGTTAACTCATGTCAGGAACAGAGCAGCATATCACTTTGCACTACAGTTACACACATCTAGTCAAATCTGTTCCATCTTTTAGTGTGTTGTGCATTTAAAGGAAACTGGTGGTTCATTTATTGTAGCATGTGTCATAGTTCTGGCTCTGGTGGTTTTAATATGCAGTCATTTAGCAGGAGCTTTTATCTAGTGATTGACCAATATGAACATTTCAGCAGCTGATACTGAATGTGGCTTCAATAACTGTTTTCAACATTGATAATAATCAGAAATGATTTCTGAAGGATCGTGTGACACTGACTGGAGTAAAGATGCTGAGAATTCAGCTTTGCATTACAGGAATAAATTTCATTTTAAAAAACAATGTTATTTGAAATTGAAATAATATTTCACAGTATTACTGTTTTACTGCATTTTTTATCAAATAAATGCAGCTTTGGTGAGCAGAAGATAATTCTTTAAAAAAATCATACCAACCCCAAACTTTTTGAACAGCAGTTACATTAAATGAATTTAACTTGTGCATGCACACAAACACTATTTTTGAGTCAAATTTTTAAAAATCCATGTATCAAAAAAGAGTGACCAATATTCATGTCCGTTCTTCAGCCATAATGATTGGGTTGGTCCTATTTATTGTATGTGCATGGAGTGCATTAACTATAGTAAATCCTCCCTGAAGCATCGTGTTTGTCTTTGTCTTTGCAGGACTTTGAGATGAACGCAGAGTTGACAGCCGCTGTGATTGCTCTGCTGGAGGAGGTGCTGCGAGATCCAGATCTTCTGCCGCAGGAGAGGAAGGCTGCAGCTAATATATTGAGGTGACTCTCACTCCGTATCAGAGTATATTATCTGTTTGTCAGACCGCATTTGTGTGCTTCAGTTGCACGAGTGATAAATGTTTACAAATCTAAAAATGACCCTGTTCAAAAGTTTACAAATGCTTGATGATTAATACTGTGTTGTTACCTGAATGACCCACAGCTGCTTTTTTTATTTAGTAATAGTTGCTAATGAGTCCCTTGTTTGTCCTGAACAGTTAAACTGCCTGCTGTTCTTCAGAAAAATCCTTCAGGTCCCACAAATTCATTGTTTTTTCTGCATTTTTCCAGCAATGACTGTATGATTTTGAGATCCATCTTTTCACACTGAGGACAAGTGAGGGACTCATATGCAACTATTACAGAAGCTTCAAACGCTTACTGATGCTCCAGAAGGAAAAATGATGCATTAAGAGACAGGGGTGTTTTTTTTTTCCATTTACTACTGCCCTTCAGAAACTACAGAAGATACTGGCATGTTTCCCAGAAGACAAAATAAGTTATATTTACCCTGATCTTCAAATTCAAAAAGTTTACACTCCCTGGCTTTTAATGCATCGCGTTAACTCATGAATAATATTACTAAAAAAAACAAAAAAAAAAAAAACAGTTTTGGATAGGGTCATTTTCATAAATTCAGCAAATATGTAAATGTCTTTTATGTTAAATATCTTATTCAGGTCAGTACTAAATAAAAAATAACATGCATTTTGTATGATTCCTCTTATTTTGGTTAAATAATTAACATTTTGCAGATCCCGCAAGAAGTATGTACATTTTTGACTTCGACTGTATGTGTTCAGTAACTAATTAAATGGCAGAACTTTAATTTTTAGTTGAACTACTCCTTTATGAATGTTCTTATTTCCCCAGTGCGATTTCTCAAGAAGAACAAGATGATTCACAGCTGAAGATTGAGGATATTGTGCAAATGGTTAGTGTGACTGCAGCACTGAAGTCTCTCTGAATTCTATGTATAGATGTCATTTATTTATTCAGTATAATTTAATGTGTTCTATAGTCTGACTGTCCGAGAATCGAATGCTTTGAGTCGTTGTCAGCGATGGAACTAGCAGAACAAATCACCCTACTGGACCATATTGTGTTCCGGAATATTCCATATGAGTGAGTGCATCAACAGTGCAATGATAATTACTTAAGAGTGCTCTATTCTGAAATTGTTGGTGATTTACTGCATAAAGTTTGATAAAGATGTTTGACATTGCAGGGAGTTTCTTGGTCAAGGCTGGATGAAAATGGACAAAAATGAAAGGACTCCATATATTATGAAGACCAGTCAGCACTTCAATGATGTGGGCTATAAACATGCACTAGCAATCAAACGTTTGGTCACATCTTCCTAGATTTTAAAATAACAGTGACCAAAACATGTTTGCACAATTTGGATTTGTCTACAAAATAAATGACAGTAATTTAAAAATAAGTTTTTGGAATAAAATATGTTGAAAAATACGAGAAACACAAGTTAAGACTTAAAGGAGAAGTCCACTTCCAGAATAAAGATTTACAGATAATGTACTCACCTCCTTGTCATCCAAGATGTTCATGTCTTTCTTTCTTCGTAAAGAAATTGTTTTTTGAGGAAAACATTTCAGCATTTTCTCCATATAGTGGACTTCTATGTAGCCCCGAACTTCCAAAATGCAGTTTAAATGCAGCTTCAAACGATCCCAAATGCAGTTGTAAACCATCCCAGCCGAGGAAGAAGGGTCTTATCTAGTGAAACGATTGGTTATTTTCATAAAAATAATACAATTTATATACTTTTTAATCTCAAACGCTCATCTTGTCTTACTCTCCCTGTTTTTTTTTTGGTTCATGACAGTTAGGGTATGTCGAAAAACTCCCATCTCATGTTCTCCCTCAACTTCAAAATTGTCCTATATTGCTGTTTTACCTTTTTTGTTAAGGGTGTTTGATCTTCTTTGCATGTTCACTTTGCATAGACTGGGTCGGTACTTCTGCAGCGATGAATTTGAAATCATTTTTGAAGTTGAGGGAGAAAATACGATTGGAGTTTTTTGACATACCCTAACTGCCTTGAACAAAAATACACAGAGTTCAGGCAGAGCAAGACAAGACGAGTGTTTGAAATTAAAAAGTATATAAATTGTATTATTTTTATGAAAATAACCGATCGTTCCGCTAGATAAGACCCTTGTTCCTCAGCTGGGATCGTTTACAACCACATTTAAACTGCATTTTGGAAGTTCAAACTCAGGACACCATAGCAGTCCGTTATATGGAGAAAAATCCTAAAATGTTTTCCTCAAACAACATAATTTCTTTCCAACTGAAGAAAGAAAGACATGAACATCTTTTATGACAAGAGGGTGAGTACATTATCTGTAAATTGTTGTTCTGGAAGTGGACTTCTCGTTAAAAATACTTACTTAAAGACCCATGAGATTAAGTTGTTTCAGTAATTTACAGACATGCATGTTCACAGTTCTCTGATGTTGATTAATAATAGTAATGATAATAATTTATGGGGTGTGAGTGAGTTAATAAACCTTCTTAATAATTTTTTGAACAGATGAGTAATCTGGTAGCGTCTCAGATCATGGCTCACGCAGACGTGAGCTCCAGAGCCGGATCCATTGAGAAGTGGCTGGCAGTGGCTGATATCTGCCGCTGTCTCAACAACTACAACGGCGTCTTAGAGATCACCTCTGCACTGAACCGCAGCGCCATCTACAGGTTAAAGAAAACATGGGCCAAGGTTTGCAAACAGGTGAGTTGAGAAACCCACACTGATTCCATAGAATTGGAAACTATGGTGAGCATGCATCCTCTTTTTTCTGTAGATATCCTGGCTGGGATTTCTAAATTGCATGGAATGCCTGGCTTGTGGCTTTGTTTTCCTACTGACATGCTCTCTGCTGTCTACATACATTATTTGTACATATATGTGACCGTGGACCACAAAACCATTCATAACAACTATTTGAAAATATGGAATCTGAAGGTACAAAAAAATCTAAATATTAAGAAAATTGCTTTTAAAGTTGTCCAAATGAAGTTTTTAGCAATGCATGTTACTAATCAAAAATTACATTTTAATATATTTACGGTAGGAAATTTACAAAATATCTTCATGGAACATGATCTTTACTTAATATCCTAATGATTTTTCGCATAGAAGAAAACAAAGTATATTTTTGGCTATTGCTACAAATATACCCACGCTATTTATGACTGGGATTGTGGTCCAGAGTCACATTTTTGTTTAGCTTTTACTGGTCTCTGTAGATCCCACCTTCTTGCACACTATTGGTCAATCACTAAACTCTAAATTACATGCTTGCCTATCCTTTAAGCTCATCAGTGCTTTTTCAGTAATGTAGAGAGAGCACATGCTTATGGTTGCCAGGTTGTGGAGATTAAGTAAACCACTCTGCAAAAAAAGTATCAATTTAAGAGAAAAGCTCTCGTTTGGGGGAATTCTTCAAATCTGGCAACCATGAAAGCCCTACTAATGCAAGATTATGCATATGGCAAATTAAAATGAAACATGTTGAGGATAAACAACCAAGCAGGTCAAAATCACAGACAATTATGCCTCATTAATCAAGAGAAATCCTGATCATGATTAAAAATATGATTTATTATGCAAGCCTAGTTCAAAATATTTTTTAGTCATTATCAGGTTTGAAAACAAAACCCAGACATTTTAGACAAGTTAGAAATAATGGCCAGGAAAAAGACGACGTATGGTCACCCTATGCAATCAAACACAATATTTGTCATTTTTGTTCATTTTGTTTATTTCAATCATATGGGATTTTGTTTATTATCAGACCAAGGCGCTTATGGACAGACTGCAGAAGATCGTTTCATCTGAAGGGAGGTTTAAGAACCTGAGGGAGACTCTGAAGAAGTAAGTTTGTGTTTGTTAGATTTGCATGAAATATAAAAAAATATACACCCTGTGATTTTTATACTAAGTGGCATATTTGATCTGCAGCTGTAACCCTCCATGTGTGCCATATCTGGGCATGTACCTGACAGACTTGGCATTTATTGAGGAAGGAACACCCAATTTCACAGAGGAGGGTCTTGTCAACTTCTCTAAAATGAGGATGGTATTTACACAGTTCTTCAGCTTGACTGATTGTTTGTAGGATGTCACATCTCAGGATTTTGAAAGATATCAGTTAACTCGTCTTCAAATGTCCATTTGTTGTTTTTCACAGATCTCACACATAATACGAGAGATCCGACAGTTTCAGCAGGCGCCGTACAGGATTGATCTGCAACCCAAGGTACAGTCTGAACGAATAGTGACTTTATGGAACAAGCAGATACAGAATTGCTCACTGCTCATGCACAACTTTTAAAAACCTGACATGTGAAATAATAGGGAAAATCTCTTTTTTTTTTTTTTTTTTTTTTTAAATGGAACAGAAAAAGACTAGTATACATGTTCTTTTTTTTTGGAGTATCATATTGATATATCAGGCATTAGTGGTTCATATAGTATGACATAGTGAGAATATGAAGGAAAAAACTCTAGAATTTTATTCGGAGTTACAAACAATTTGGTGCATGCTGATATTTATGTGACCAAAAGGTGAGATGAAATTCTGATGATTGTAATACAAATGAATGAGATCTTTATAAATGTATAGCAAATACTTACATAAAATAATATAAATATCAGTCGTCACTCTACATCTCCAATAATGGTAAGATGATATTTAAAAAAGAAGTCCACTTCCAGAACAAAAATTTACAATTAATATACTCACCCCTTGTCAATCCAAAGGGTTCATATCTTTCTTTCTTCAGCTGATAAGACATTTTCAGAAGAAATTACCAAAATTTTCTCCATATACTGGACTTCAATGGTGCCCCCAAGTTTGAACTTCCAAAATGCAGTTTAAATGCAGCTACAACTTTTAAGTTAAAATGTAAATAAATTGTCAATTTGTTTCAAAACTGAATTATCGTTTCACTAGATAAGACCCTTCTTCCTCGGCTGGGATCATTTAGAGCCATTTGAAGCTGCATTTAAACTGCATTTTGGAAGTTCAAACTTGGGGGCACCATTGAAGTCCACTATATGGAGAAACATTCAGGAATGTTTTCCTCAAGAAACAGAATTTCTTATGGACTGATAAAAGAAAGACATGAACATCATGGATGACAAGGGCGTGACTTCTCCTTTAAATGATCCAAACATAATGCAGTGCAATCCAGTGATGATTCAGAGATGAATGAGAGACATTGCTCATTAAGAAGCCTTAGCAAATTGTGTATCAAATATAATACAGTAGCTTTATAGGGTTTGTAGTTGGTTCTTAGTTTATGTAAAACATGGCTGTTTTTCTCTCAGGTAACACAGTTCCTCCTCGACAAGACTCTTGTAATGGACGAAGACACACTTTATGAATTATCTCTGAAGATTGAGCCAAGACTCCCTCCTGGCAACTAAACATGATGATAAAGTTTACAACAGACTCAGATATCAAGTAAGAAACGTTTCATAGTCAGTTTGGGGGAATCTAAGCTTTCATATTAATTAAAGTCTGTACACTATAGAAAGAGTGTACAGCCTTTCCATATATTTACTTCATTCCATATCATTTCTGTAAACTCAGGTTCAAATGTGCCTTTGTGTAAATACTATGTACAGTTCTAATATTTCATAGTGCACATTTCTAGCATGATGCATTTTAATAACGATTTGATAATTTCTCTTTTTACCTGAATGCTTAATATCAGTTCCATTTTTTGAAGTGTGATCATTCCTTTACTATAATGAGAATCTTATTTGTATGCGTGCTAACATCTGTTCAGATTTTTAGAATGAAGTGTGATTGATATTCGCTGGTCCAATTTTGACAAGTTTTTCAGTCACCCGCATGTATGACAATCATGTCAATGCTTTGAATCACTGGAGTTTGCTAAAATGTCAAAGCGCATCCAAGCATGTTTACTGTTTACTGAAAGAAATGTTTTTATGTTTGTGATTTTGTTAATATTAGGTGTCATTTGTTTACACAGCATTTTGCCATGAGGCTGCATTTGCTCATTTAGCATGTTTTGGTTTGTAGAAATATTTGATATTTTCTGGCATGTGTTTGCATGAGTCTGTACTTAATCATATTCTTAATTCTTATTTTAAACTTCTGGATTGACAATAGCAGATTCTAAGTATTTAATGACACCCTTCAGAAATATTGTGATGGTACCATGATATAGCAAATGTAATACCAAGTACTTTTGTACTGATTTATTACCCTATCTGCGTACTATGGTATTATACACCATACTCATACTATGGTACAATATTATATGCAGAAAAGATACTTTTTGGCTAATGCAAAAGAGGTAGCTTGTTGATTTTGATATGAGCAAGTAATCATTCACTAGTTTACAGTTTTTGCTTGTTTTCATGAAGTTTACCCCACTCAGCTGTATCATGACAGTATTTACATTTTCCACAAATGTCGAAGTGTGCATTTAAGTCTGTTTTTGTACAAAGATAAATAGGTTCAGCACAGTGTCCTGTTTATTTAATTGGGTATATATGCATTTGTTTTATCTTTTATCTGGGAAACTTAGATATTGTAAACATTAGGCAGCCCTGCATTGTTGTTTTTTTATATATAATATAAATAATGTTGTTGAGTTGTGCACACTTCCAAAAGAAGTGTCTTCACCGCTTTTCATAAATGAATTCACATCTTTTTCAGTCAATGACATAAATGTCCTGTACATCTATCCATGATGTAGCTGTAACTTATGAAATAAAATTCATTTGTCTTATCTTCTGTATGCTTGTTTTCCATTATGCATGCAAAATATGAATTATAGCAAAAGATCATTTAGATGATCAGCCTATGGCTAGCTTGCTGCCTGTCTGTGCATCTAAAAGTTACTTGATCATGGGATAAAATTGTTGTTTAAAGAAGTATTCTAGATGCCCACTTGTCTCTTGGTAAGACAACAAAGTCTTTAAGAGCTTGTAGTGGTTCTATTTAAGAGGATAGGTACAGTGCAAAATTCTGGACTATGGCGGCAGGTCTCAAGGACAAGCCGGACGACAGACATGGGTTATGACCTAGCACTTACGTGGAAGAGGATTGGCCATCAGGTCCACTTCTAATCCCTTATCCTGGGAGGAGCACCAGCTTCCCTCACAGACTGTGTGCTTTCTGACACAGCCTACTGTAACAGAGGAGACTCTACAGGTAAAACTCTCTTCTCTTATATTACTTGCTCAAAAACGTAAGTTAAGTTTGAGAATTAGGAATTCCACTGACTGGTAAGTGATCATTTATTGCTTTTCATTAAATTGTAAAGAGTGAAAATGCTGGATGCAGTCAGTTGTATTTGCATAGATATTTTTCTCTTTTGATATACTTTAAAAGTTGTATTGAATCACTGTAAAATAGATTGCAGATACCTATATAGGACAGGTTACTTGGCATTTCTTAGAATCACTGTACCATTTTGAAGGACATTAAACAGTAGCTGTAGTATCTTATTTCATGCTATTCTCCAAACATTATGGACTAATCCTTGAGTTAAAAGCCTAATAATCCTCTACAACTCCTGCTGACGGGCCACCTGCTTAGAAGTATCACAGTGTTCATGCATTTGCTACATAATGTAGATCTGAGTTCGGGCTGCCAGATTCTGGTTGGTTCTTGCGTACGCTTGTGTGACCGGTTCAGAATGTCACGGCTGAGCACGAGGCCTCAGGGTAGACTGGTGCCAGTTGGGGCTCTGTTCCAAACACTTCATGTAGTCTGCTAGTCTATTAATAACACTTTCACTTTTAGAGTTCCAGTTGCAGTGTCAAAAGCATGTCACCAAATGTTAAAGTTTAAGAATCTGCTGTGGAGAAACCAACATTGATTGACCAAATTTTGGGATTCCAAATTGTAGAGGTGTATTTGAATGCTCCTTTGATTGATTTCTTTGTCAAAATATTTCAAAATTTATTCTGACTGACGACTAAACCATGCCTTACATTAAGGACAATTCTCAGAAACCAACTGTCCTTTAGAAACTGGTGAAGGACAATTAGTGGCAGGAAGTATTAGAGCTAATCAACCAGTCTCTTAATAAGGCAAACAGTCAGAAACAAGTAAGCTGCCATCTTAAATCAGATGACACTTGTCAGCTTAGGGCACCACCAACTAACCCAAAGTTTGAGAGCTATAGTCTTAAAAAGAAGTATTTATTGCTTTGATCATTGTGAAAACCTTGCCACTTTGTTCTACCAGTGCTGATCCCATCAGAACTTTTGAGAAGAAACGGTGTGAAGATGGCAAGCTCATTCGCCAAGGTGATGTCGAGCCGCACCACTGGCTTGCTCATGGCGAGCCTTGGAGCTGGTGCTGTGGCAACCGGTTACTTAATGAGCGATAATGCTGCCGTCTCTGCAGATCAGAGGAGGAAACTCTATCCTCCCAGGTAAGCACTGGAGGCATATCAAGACTCCTGCTTTCTTTATGGTTGCCATTTGTCACTTACCACATTGCTAATTAGTAATCATGTAATCGAATAAAATGGATGAGAGGCTAATAGGTTTTTAACATTCAACAAATGCACCCGGAAGGGTGCAGTACTTTCTATTCCGTCAGTTAACTTGCACCTGCTCTGCAATGGAAAAAATCTGATCAGATGTAGAGGTCATGAAGTACTGTGTGATGAAGTATCACACGTTAACTGAGTGAAAGGTAAATGGGTGGGAACATGACACTTGAGCAGCTTATGTCCTGTCCCGCATGTCACCTTATTTGCACTACTCTAATAGATGCCAAAGATCAAATCAGATCAGCAGTTCAAGATTTAAGTTCCTTGACGGAGTCAACTGTAGAGAGAGCTGCTCTTTTAGGTTTATCTATAAACCTAAATTCATACTTAAACTATCAACTGAGAAACGAGCAGTTAGTATCTTGTTACAATCCTATTGATTTTGGATTTAGGCCAGGTCCACAAAATGTTCATCTGCCCCAAATGCCTCCCTCCAGCATTATGATCCTCTCAGTCTGCACTGACTTAATCCTGGATTGGCTTTCAGGTAGTAGTCCACTATAAAGTCCTCACTAGTGTAGTCTCGTGATTTGACTGAACGCAATTTGAGCTAGGGCCAATGACGACTCTGCACATAGTGGATGAACTGTACAGTCTTATTGCATAGATCAAAATGACCTTCTCTAGTGCTCCCTGTTGCATCAAGGTTGCATCACTCTACTGGTGAACACGCTCCTCATTCCAACAAGAATGCCATGGGGGTGATAGCCAACAATTTGCACATCATTTTCCTCTCAGTCATCACATCCACAGGTTCTAGGTCTAACCCAAAGACAGAACATGACTAAAGATGTGACTGTGTTCCTCAACAGTGCTGACTACCCTGACCTTCGTAAACACAACAACTGCATGGCCAGTGCGCTGACTCCGGCCATCTATGCCAAACTGCGGGACAAGGTCACTCCAAACAACTGGACTCTTGACCAGTGCATTCAGACTGGTGTGGACAACCCTGGTCATCCCTTCATCAAGACAGTTGGGATGGTTGCTGGGGATGAAGAGAGCTATGAGGTACAGCCTCGTACCTATATGATTTTTTAAAATATGACATGATATCCAACTTCTCTTCCCAAGGTTGTTTTGTTCCACCCTTGCTGAAAAGACCAGCTGGTCAGCTGCATGTGTTGTATTTGGGATGCTGACTTGACCATCCTGCTTCCTTGACCATCCTGCTTGAGATGGTCCTCACTGCAGAACACAAGATCCAGGGGGTGAGGTTGGATTCAGATCCAACTCCACCAGCTTTACATATCTCTAAACCTACCCGTCTCCACCCACTGATCCCTAAACCCACCCATCTTCGCACCCTGGATGTGGATGTAACCTCGCCCCTAGATCTTGTGTACTGCAGTGAAGGGGCTACTGTCCTGCTTTGCCAGAAAGACCAAGTTTTGCTGGCTAACAGTACAACTGTGTTGGTCTGCTAACTAGACCACCATTAGGGGCAGTTATGGCCTAATGCTTAGAGCAGGGATTCTCAACTCTGGTCTGCAAGATCTATTTTCCTGCAGATTTCAGCTCCAACCTTAATGAATCACACCTGAACTAGTTAATCAAGGTATTTAAGATCACTAGAAAGTTACAGGCAGGTGGGTTTGATTAAGGTTGGAGCTAAACTCTGCAGAAAATGGATCTCATGGGCCAGAAGTTGAAAATCCTTTGGTTAGAGAGTCGGATTTGTAACCCAAAGGTCTTGGGTTTGAATCTTGGTACCGGTAGGGATTATAGCTGGGGGAGTGAATGATCAGCACTCTCTTCCACCTTCAATACCACGACTGAGCAAAGCACTGAACCCCCAATCCCCCCCCCCCCCCCGGGCACCGCAGCGAAAATGGCTGCCCACTGCTTCGGGTGTGTGTTCATGGTGTGTGCACTTGGATGGGCAAATGCAAAGCACAAATTTGGCGACACGTCACATCCTTTCCTTTCATACTAAACAATACAAACCAGCTTGGCCTAATCTGATTTATTATTGTATAAGCTGGTCACTTCAGCAAGTTCTGGCTTTGCCTCTCCTCTCTTTTCTAGGTAATGTTGTGCAAACTAATCTAGAGACAACACCCTTGACTCGTCTGCCAAATTATGTTGCAGATGTTTGCTGAAATCTTTGATCCTGTAATCAAAGACAGACACAATGGTTATGACCCAAGGACCATGAAGCATCCCACCGACCTGGATGCCTCCAAGGTGCATATCTGTTTTTATCTCTTAATGCATAATGAGTTTCTTAGATTTCCATTTAATTCAGGTTGTTCTGCATCTTCCAGATCCATTCAGCTATGTTCGATGAAAACTACGTCCTGTCCTCCCGTGTGCGCACAGGCCGCAGTATCCGAGGCCTCAGCCTTCCCCCTGCCTGCAGCCGCTCTGAGCGACGTGAAGTCGAAAGGGTTACGGTCCAGGCCTTGGCTGGCCTCAAGGGAGACCTTGCAGGACGTTACTACAGCCTGACTGAAATGACTGAACAAGAGCAGCAGAGACTTATCGATGTGAGTTGCTTCCATAAAGTTCTTTCAGTCATGGGATACTTTGGTCCCGACAGGGTTGATAATGTAAGTTGCTTTCATACATCATGACGCTGAACTCTTCCTTTCATGCTGGCATGGCTTAGGAGCATTTTCTCTTTGACAAGCCCGTGTCTCCTCTGCTCACTGCATCTGGGATGGCCAGGGACTGGCCAGATGGTCGTGGGATCTGGTAAGGCCAGAGGGAGACACAAGAAGCCATGACAGTACAACCCCAATAGTCCCCACTCTTTACTTCTGACCAGGGATAGGCAACGTCGGAGTGTCAATGTCCTGCAGAGTTTAGCTCCAATCCTGAAAAAAAACCCTGCCTGTAGCCTTAGTGATCCTGAAGAACTTGATTAGCTGGTTCAGGTGTGTTTGATTAAACTCTGCAGGACAGCGGCACTTGCATATCCCTGTTCTAGACCCTTCTTTCCATCTTTCAAGTATTTTTATAGGTTGCATTCGACTCAGGAAGTGTTCCAAGTGTCTTCCTCTTATTCTGTGATCCTCCTCCAGTTCCACCTACCTTTTTCTTCCTTTTATCCTTCTATAGGACCACTTCCTGTTTGACAAACCTGTGTCCCCCTTGTTGACTTGTGCCTTTATGGCCCGTGACTGGCCAGATGCAAGAGGCATCTGGTATGGCTTTAGGAAGCTCTTGGCATGGTTGTGTAACTAACAAGATATGTCACATAAGAACAATATAAATATTCTCATATTTGCCTGCAAGTAAGCTAAAACATATTCATATGTAGCTTTAATGTTAGACTGAATGCATGACATAGGATACTATTGCAAGATACTCTTGATTCATAAAACAAGAAGGACTTGCTGGCATGACTGACAGTAGAGTACAGAGCTTCTTTTTATCTCTTAAACATCCAATCATTCGCAAGGCACAACAATGAGAAGACATTCTTAATATGGATCAATGAGGAAGACCACACCCGTGTCATCTCCATGGAGAAAGGTGGCAACATGAAAAGGGTGTTTGAGAGGTTCTGCAGAGGGCTCAAACAGGTAAAACCACACCTCCTTCATACTTTCAACTATTAACCAACTTATCTAGAGTTGTCCTATAAGATTAACGTCTTCAATCTGTTGGACAGGTAGAACACTTGATTCAGGAGAGAGGCTGGGAGTTCATGTGGAATGAACGTCTTGGCTACATCCTGACCTGCCCATCCAACCTGGGCACTGGCCTCAGGGCTGGAGTACACGTCCGCTTGCCAAAGCTCAGCAAGGTAACAATGATTACCATCATCTTATAGTGAAAGCTTTCGGAAGTAAGGCGTATCCAACACTGAAACCTGTCTAATTCAAACAACTGCTTGTAGGACCCTCGCTTTAACAAGATCCTGGATAACTTGCGGCTGCAGAAGCGTGGTACTGGAGGTGTGGACACAGCTGCAGTGGGTGATATCTTCGACATCTCAAACCTTGACCGCCTGGGCAAATCCGAGGTAAGGCATTCAAAACCAGTGAGGTAACCACATATATAGTGATTTACTGTACATGCATAAGATTCTCAAACTCTTTTCTTTAACAGGTTGAACTGGTGCAGATAGTCGTCGATGGTGTCAACTACCTTATCGAGTGTGAGAAGAGGCTGGAAAAGGGCCAGGATATCAAGATCCCTGCTCCCATCCAACAGTTTAGGAAGTGAGCAATGCTCTTTTAACGAAGGATGGACCCAGCAAGAGAAACATGGACACTCCTTCCACTAATCCCAAAACCGAAGGTCTTATATGTATAGAAAGCTCAATAAAATGAATCCTAATACAACAAATGCTTTCTTATTTCTTTGCAACCAGTAATACAAGGTGTGCACAACAAGCAACTGAGAATGCTGTCATTACTAACAAAAACAAAGATGATTTGCTTGGTAGCAGTGTAAAGAGCTTTTTTAGTTATAACAAAATGCGTAGTTGCTTGCAGTGTAGACATCTTATGTTGCTGCCAAAAGCGTTTTACTCTGAAGTATTCAGCAGCAGGATGTTACTGACAAAGTCAACACAGTTGCTCTGTTATCACAGACGCTAATGGGTTTATCATAACAACACTGAGCTAAGGTTTTAGGAACCCAGTGGCCGGACACATGGCCCGAGTACTACACTAAGTCAAATCAAGACTCTTATTTTCTCCCAGATTTTCTCTCAGTGTCACCTACTCAGCATATTTGATCATCTGAGGAGTTGGCTGAGTAAAAAAAAATATTTGACAATATTTGACTGAACAAGTGTAGTGTAAAGTGCAAAAAGATCCAACCTTCTTTACCCAATGGTTTAAACTGTAATTAATTTAACGCCAGACACTGGCCTCCCATCGTTAGACAGACTAATCCAGTGGGGCTAATTTCTCCGTTTAGAGCTGCTTAGTGCCGTATCTAATAATGCTAATCTTGGTTCTATACTTAAGAGAGAAGCAGGTTAGGGGTGGGGGTAAATATGTGCCTGTGCTTCGATAAAATGGGTTCACTGTGCTGGCTGTAGAAGCCAATGGAAAAAATAAAGAGGGGTATTTTTAGAGTCTACATGCTACTAAAACCTAAATGGTTCATGCCACGTCATCCATCGGCCATATTTGTGGCACTGAACATAAACAATGCCACTGAACTAAAGGAAACTCACGTTTTGCTAATTTTTGCTGCTGAAAACGATCAATTGTTGTCATGTTTTGGGCTGTACTAATTGGTCAGACCAGAAAAAACATTTGGAGTACTACAGACTGCCGAAAGTTATAATCAAGGAGAAGAGTGCAAAAAACTGTTTGTGGTTGGCCAGACTGAACCAGGACTTCCAGGGCAAGAATCTTGACAACATTCATGTTTGTTCTTTTCATTTCCATTCAGGTAGGTGAAATATTCGTCTAATATCTGAATTAATACTGCTTGTACGTGTCTTTACCACCTATTAACTTTAGTTTGTCAGAATATTGTGTCCTTTCCTGCTTACCAAGTCCTAGTTTATATGTTTTAAAAGCTTCCACACGTTTTTTTCTCTGGTTTATTCAGCATAAATCAGCAAAACAACATATTCAGTAGTACATTAACCGTGCAATCCTGCTGCTGTTTACATCCAAGTATCACTAGTATGGGTGCGCATCCGGGTAACTGACCAAATCGTGATGTAAGTGCAAACCCTCAGCTTACTGTACTTAAGGGGTAAAAATCATTTAAAGAACTCTGTAACTTTATAAAGTAAGTGTCTGTGTAAAGCTTTAGGTATAACTACCATTACTGAGAATTTAAAGTTTGATTTCTTTTATTGATTAAAGGCCATTCTACCGAATGGGTGCCATTTGCTTCCAAAACTCTTCCAAAAAAAAAAAAAAAAAAAGTAATTTTCTAGCTTTTTTTCAGATGGAATCCAGTAATACACATATTTAACTATTCAAAATCTTCAAAATTTGTTTTGTAAAGTTTATGTTTAGGGGTAGAGGAGGGTTATGAGATAAGATATAGAAATAACGAAAAATAATACATCTATATAGCCACATGGAGTACATACTAATATTATGAGGATACTCAGCAAATTATAGTGATTCATCAAAGATTTGTATTTTTAAAATAAACAAGTAACATCTAAGAAATAATTTAGGTAACAAGACTATTTATAATTTTAGAGGGGGAAATGTGTTGGGGTAACAGGACTGAGTGAAAACCTGGGGACATGACTAAAATGTGTATTTTATCTAAACTATTATAAATTTATTGTGAAATAAATTTATTTAAGTCACAGATGGGATATGGAGGTACACAAAAATGCAAAATAAAAATGATTTCTGAATTTAATCAGATCTTCATGGTTGTTTGGTGGTTAATTTTGCAAGCACGTTTTCCTGGATCGGAACCATCAACGCCCCCTAATGGCCATGATCATAAAGTGCTTCCTCGTTAGGTATATTTTTGGAAAGTAACATTTTTATTTTTATTTATTTATTTATTTATTTATTTTAAGTCTCTTCTGCTCACCAAGCCTGCATTTATTTGATCCAAATTACAGCAAAAACAGGAAAATTTTGAAATATTTTTAGTATTTAAAATAACTGTTTATTATTTGAATATATTTTACAATGTAATTTATTCCTGTGATTTCAAAGCTGAATTTTTAGCATCATTACGCGAGTCACATGATCCTTCAGAAATCATTCTAATATTCTGATTTGCTGCTCAAAAAACATTCATTATTATTTTTATTATTATTATGTTGAAAACAGCTGAGTAGAATGTTTTCAGGTTTCTTTGATGAATAGAAAGTTCAGAAGAACAGCATTTATCTGAAACAGAAGTCTAACATTATAAATGTCTTTATCTTCACTTTTGATCAATTTTAAGCATCCTTGCTAAATAGAAGTATTAATTTCTATAATTCCAAAAAATATACTGACTACCAGCTTTTGAATGGTATAATGTGAAATATTACAAAAGCTTTTAATTTCAGAAAAATGCTGATTCTTTGGATCTTTCTATTCATCAAAGAATCCTGAAAAGAAAATGCACTTAACTTAAATAATATTATAACTTTTAAACAATGCTAATAATAATAAATGTTTCTTGAGTAGCAACTCAGCATATTAGAATATTTTCTGAAGGATCATGTGACACTGAAGACTGGAGTAATGATGCTGAAAATTCAGCTTTGATCACAGGAAAAAATTAAATTTTAAAATATATTCAAATTGAAAACTATATCCAATGTGTAAATTCCTAAACTCTGCTATTCGTGTACGATTTCATATCTCACATGTAGTTAAAAGGGAGTTTTTAAGTCTTATTAATGAAATGTTTGTATGTCCCAGAAATGTCTTGAGATGAAGTTCAGTCAGACACAGAGTCAAGTCAAGTTTTGCTTTCCTTTTTATGACATCATAAACATTATATTGGTGACAGTGACTAGTTTGTGATTCAATGAGTTACAAACTGAGATTATGAAGAACATGAAACCTTATTCCAGAGAAAACAGTGCAACCTAAGCAAAAAAAAATACAAATATTACAGAGATGAGATAGAAATATAAAAGAAACATTTGCCACACACCTTTGACGTATTATGCATCTCCATTCAACAAACTATTGGATCTGATTTCTTTAATGTCATAAATGTGAAAGTGAAACGACTTAACATTATACTCTGGTTCACCGTAGTATTCTGCTATGAAAACAGTCAAGATTCAGCACGCAGCAGATTACATGACCTGAACACATCTCTGTGCAATTTAAGAACAAATTAAAAGAAACAACCTTTTCGCCCCCGTCCTTCCCCACCCCCAAATCTCACCACTTTATCAAGTTCTCATTCGCACGCTCCCCTCATCACAATTTCGACACGCTTCGACACCCAGAGGCTGAGAAGTCACGGGTTTTTCTGCCGAAGGTGAAATACGGCTGGGATGCTGGGATGCTCCGCGGGGGACCGAGAGTGAGGGCGGACTGGCGGGGACTCGGATTGGGGGAAACGGTTTTGGAGGAGTGGGCAAAGGAGAAACAAGGGAAAGTCGCCCATGCGATATCAGTCCACTGGCCGCTTCTCGCCATGTTTCTTTGTAAACTCTTCTGCATTCTTAAAGAATTTTTTACGGTCTTTTGAATATTCCTCCGCTAGGTCGGCCCTCAGCGGGTGCTCCGGTTGGGGGTCGTTGACGAGGGCGATGAGAGACTGGATTACTGGTTAAAGAGGTGAAATTTTTATTTTTCATATTTAGCAACAATACTATGAGTGTGAGGCGGATAAAACGTGATTAGAAACATGCCGTACCTTGGTCAGTTTTGGTCGCAGGTTTCCAGTTCTCAGCGCTTATGACCGGCAGACACACCTGACCCTTCTCATCAATGTTCGGGTGGTAGATCTTGGTTTTAAACGTGATCTTCGGAGGTTTAAAGGGGTATTCTGCAGGGAATGTGATTTCAATCCGGAACGCACCTTTGTCGTATGGAGGGTTGTCCTGAAAAAGAAAACAAGGTATGTGCGAAATGATTGAATCGAGTGATATTTTAGTGCATGCAATTAATGCGAAAAACACATTCACATTCAATAAAATGCATGAAATGCCTTCAAACTTACAGGAACAATGAGTCCTTGCCAGGTAAGAATGTTTGACTCGTCCACCTGAATGTTGCGGAAATTTTTCATTCCAGACTTGCGGATTTCATCGAGTTCCTGTTAAACATAGTATATGAAGGTACAAAGAAACATGACACTTCTCGAATTGTTCAGACATTTGAGAAACCACAAATGAGAACAAAATACTTTCACTTTCACTATGGTCATGTGAAATTCTGATCTATATTTAAAAATCTATAATTATATTTGCATTGTAAAAACTCAAGCCATTTAAATTTAATTCTGATAAAAAAGGCAGAAACATATGGAAATTACTGACAATTGTTGTTTTTATGTCTGGAA
This sequence comes from Cirrhinus mrigala, assembly GCA_036247105.1. Taxonomy (NCBI): domain Eukaryota; kingdom Metazoa; phylum Chordata; class Actinopteri; order Cypriniformes; family Cyprinidae; genus Cirrhinus; species Cirrhinus mrigala. The sequence goes on from CM070016.1 coordinate 26,109,078, forward strand.
CATTTAACAGGCTGAAAATCCCAAGAGTTTAAAATATGACTATAATCATTCAAAACTGAAAGAATTTATATATTTATCAAAGCGTCGTTAATCTTAAACAGATTTGGTCAATTGTAAACGCTTCAAAGGAAGAAGACAATCATACTTCCTGTTTCTCTTTCTCATAGTATCATCATAAATTAAATTACACACTAAGACCGCGCAAGAAAAACTTAATCTGTTATATTAAACTTGCTATTATTCATTCTAATTTAATTCGATCGCTATTTTTGATTTGATCTTACTTGATAAACTTACAGATAAGGTAGTTTCTGTATCATCCACTAAACATCATCTGTCAACGGCAACACTGTTTAACAGACGTGCAAAAGTTTTTTCTTAAACACACCATGAATTACACTCATCCAGAACACCGATTATCTTATGCGAGCTTTATCCGACTGTTTATTTCCATTATATGTGCCAATTCGAACTACGGCTAAGATCGTTAGCTTCTTCCTCATCATCCACATCGCATTTCACACCAGAGTGCTCTAAAGTTTCAGCTTCGCGACCAATAGTGATTCAAGCTCGCAATATTCCTATTTATGGAGGTAAAGCGAGTAAAATCTGCATTTAGTATGCATAAAAGCAGATTTTTCAGAATATTTACCTTATGCAGTCGCCTGCTCGCCGCCATCTTGGATTTGCTTTTGCCCACAATGCAAAGCGCATTGAATTCACTTCAGACACTTCAGAGAAAAAAAAAGAATTACATTGATAAAAGATCATTTGTGCATCAAGCGTGTCAACTACAGCGTTGTTCGAGAATATTTTGAATTAGTAATTTTGTATTTAATGTTTATTTTAGTTCAAAGTTTTCGTAATTTTGTGTTGTTGTGTGTTTGTATTATTATTTATTTATTATTATTTTTAGTTGTAGTTAGTTTACTAGCAAGCCAACCAGCTGAAATAAAAGTTTTCATATTTTATTTTATGTAAAATTTATATTATTTCAGGTAGCCTAATGAACATGTTTTGGTTTTAGTTTAGGTTAACTATAATAACCCTGGCCAAATGTATTCTTTTTGGAATAAATAAACAAGTACATAAATATATTTTTAAATATTTATTTATTTATTTACCAGCAATGTCTGCTGCTACTTCCTCAACTGTGGTTACAATTTAATTAGTTTTATAAGCATGTTATGTCATCTGACATACACTCAAAAGTACAATATGAAAAATATACACAATAAAAACAAAACAAACTGAATGGACAACTGAAAAATACTGAAAAAATTTTTTTTAAGATGACACAATTCTACTTTTATACATATTACATCTATATGCACTACCAGTCAAAAGTTTTTGAACAGTTTTTTAATGTTTCTTAAAGAAGAATCTTCTGCTCACCAAGCCTGCATTTATTTTATCCAAAGTACTACAAAAGCAGTAATCTTGTGAAATTGTTTTGCTACTCAAAATAACTGCTTTCTATTTGAATATGTTTTTAAATGTAATTAATTTCTGCAATTTCAAAGCTGTTTTTTTCGCATCACTCTAGTCTCATGCAGAAATCATTTTAATATTCTGATTCACTGCTCAAAAATAATTTATTACTATTATTATGTTGAGAACAGCTGTATAGATATATATGTGTAGATATATATAATATATATATATATTTTTTTTTTTTTGGGGGGGGGGTATAGAAATGAATACTTTTATATAGTAAGAATACTTTAAATTGATTATCAAAAGTGATAATAAGGACATTTATAATGTTACAAAAGATTTCTATGTCAGATAAATGCTGTTCGTCTGAACTTTCTATTTATGAAAGAAATCTGAATTTTTTTGAGCAGCAAATCAGAACATTAGAATGATTTCTGAAGGATCATGTGACTGGAGTAATGATGCTAAAATCAACTTTGAAATCACAGGAATAAATTACATTTTAAAATATATTCAAATAGAAAATAGTTATTTTAAATATAAAAATATTTCAAAATTGTACTGTTTTTGCTGTACTTTGGATCAAATAAATGCAGGCTTGGTGAGCGGAAGAGATTGCTTTAAAAAAAAAAATGTAAAAAAAAACTTTAACTTTACTGTTGACTGGTAGTGTATATGTTATATATTAGGAGATAAATATTCTTAACATAAAAAGTACAATAATCTACTTCAGCATAACAAAGTAAAACAAAACGAGTCCACTAGGGGGTGTTAGAGCACTTTAATAATGTTGCACATTCTGACCCAAACACACACATTCTACATGTTACAGAACAGTAATCACTCAGCTGGGGATCACCTTAAGCCTGTTATTTTTGGCTACACGTCTGCTTATTGTAGTATATGTAATGACAAAAACTAAATGTGTCCAAAACTGAAAGAAAAAATAGAAAGTAAAGGAATTTTTTAACTTGCCATTCAAAAAAAAAAAAAAAAAAAAACTCATATTGCATACATATTTCCTTTTTTATATGTCTATACTTCCTTTTTCTATACTTCAGTTCATAATTTTTAACATAGTTTCACTTCAACTGCTGTACCACCAGATAATGTTAACGAAATGTCAACGGAAGATTCTTTACAAACCTGCTGGTCTTGTTGGTTTCTCAAAACACCAGGGGCTTGAAAACCAGAAGTACTCAGCATATGAATAGAGCAAAACAGCTTGGCCTCAGTCAAAGTTATAATAAATAAAGTAAAGAAATTCAAGCACATGCTTGTAAAGATGGATAATTATTTTGTCACTAAAATTTTATTAAATAAGTGTTCTTGTAATTTCATTTTTCGAAACAAATTTATTGTAGCTAAGATACATCTAATAAATATTCAATACCAAGATGTACATATAGCCTCCTGATGAAGTAATATGTGAAAACAGTTTGTTACATCTTAGAAAAAAAAGAAAAAAAAGGTATATATACCTGTAGGTTTTAAATCAGTCTTTAATATCAGAATTACATGTTTTTTCCTTACAATAATGTCCTAAGACATAAAAGATGCCTACAATATCAAGATGCATAGCAGACACATTATAGACATTTTTAATGTTAATATTTTAGGCTACAATTTATGTAAATGCATATGGCTAAATAAGTGCTTAAAAAGACAGTTCATATTTAGAAAATGTTATTGATCTAACTGTACTGACACTATCAGATGAGAACATAAACGAACTTATTCAAGGTGAATAATAACACCATTGTCTTCCATTACTGACTAACTTTGCATCATTAACAGTTATTTTCCTGTTTATTACTGTGAAGCTGCTTTGAAAGCATCTGTAGGCTAGTGCATAAAACACTATATAAATAAATGCGGCTTGATGAAATGCACTGTAAGAAAATACTATTTACGTTTTCCTAATTCAATGTGTTACTTGCTTTTGTCATTGTTTGTAAAATTTACTAGCGATTTCTGAGTGAAAACTGTGGCTACGCCAATTTATTTTTCAGTGTACACTACCAGTCAAAAGTTTCTGAACAGTAAGATTTTTAATGTTTCTTAAAGAAGTCTCTTCTGCTCACCAAGCCTGTATTTATTTGATTCAAAAAGTACGGCAAAAACAGTAACATTTTGAAATATTTTTACTATTTAAAATAACTGCTTGCTATTTGAATTTATTTTAAAATGTAATTTATTCCTGTGATTTCAAAGCTGAATTTTTAGCATCATTACTCCAGTCACACGATCCTTCAGAAATAATTCTAATATTTTGATTTCCTGCTAAATTTTTTTTTAAATTATTATGAATGTGTTGAAAAAGGCTGAGTAGAATATTTCAGGTTTCTTTGATGAGTAGAAAGTTCAGACAAACAGCATCTATCTGAAATAGAATTTTTTTGTGACATTATAAATGTCTTTTTAATCACTTTTGATCAATTTAAAGCATCCTTGCTAAATAAAAGTTATATATATATATATATATATATATATATATATATATATATATATATATATATATATATATGGTATAATGTATAATGTTGCAAAAGCTTTTTATTTCAGATAAATGCTGATCTTTGGATTTTTCTATTTATCAAAGAATCCTGAAAAAATGTACTAAAACTACTAAAAATAAATGTTTCTTGAACAGTAAATCAGCATATTAGAATGATTCTGAAGGATCATGTGACACTGAAGACTCAAGTAATGATGCTGAAAATGTAGCTTTGATCACAGGAATAAATTACATTTTAAAAAATAATAAAATAGAAAAGTTATTTTAAATAGTAAAAATATTTCAAAATTTTACTGTTTTGCTGTACTTTGGATCAAATAAATGCACGCTTGCTGAGCAGAAGAGACCTTCTAAAAATCTTACTGTTCAAAAACTTTTGACTGATAGTGTATATATTTCAGAGGCTGTTTTAACCACATTTTCCCCTCAAATTCAAAAGTTCACTTATAAAAGTATAAATACTTAATGTATATTTTAATATAAAAGCATGTATAATTCTACACTAGAATTAGAAAAGATAGCAACCCCTGCACATGATGAAGATGCACAGAGTCACACATACACGCAGAGCAGCACTTGGATTGCAAATGTGGCAGCAGCAGTGGCAGGTCATGGCACGTTACACCATCTCAGCAGCCCTGGGCTGTTTAGGCAAATGAGAGTGTGTGGCTGGCAGAGGCAGGGCATTTACCCTCTCTCCCCCTCTCTTTACTGCCTCTTATTCAAATTTGGGTCAGGGGTGAGGATTTCTCACGTCACACAAGCTTGCAGGCAAGATGGCGCTCGGAAAGCTGTGAGATGTGAAAACAGAATGACTGTTTGAAGAGCTTCTGTCGATGCATTAAGGTACAGATACTTTATTATTACATACGCGCTTGGTTTTATGTTGTGAGGGAACGTGCGTGCGTTTTAACGGGGGTTTGTGAGGGGTTTCTTCCTATGTTTTCTTTTTCTTTTCTTTTTTTTTAAAGAAACACTGATTCCTCCAACATACTGCTCTTATCGCGTGCCCACTGGGCTTTTAATGCACACAGCCTGGCAGAGGCAGATGTGTGTGGTTTTTTTTTTTATTTATTTTTATCAAAGGCATTGTACCTGTTTCAGCGTGGCTTGTGCAGTAATCAAATGCAATGTTTAAGATGCGAAATACTTGTATACTTTGGTAAAAATGATTAGTCGCCACCTTGATGGCAAAACCCGATCAGTGGCCCTTTATGTGGCCAGCATTCCCGTTTCACCCCTCCCTCAGTGTGTTTTACCTTTAACGTGTATAATGCTTATTTTGAGTATTTGTGCATGGTTAATGCATGCATTAACCTATCGCGTTTAACATTTATAACACTCGTGTATAATTTACATTGTTGCATTAAGATGTCACAATGAAGACTTTAGGTTTAACGTATTCGTGTTGTTGCATTAAATGCATGAAATCAAATCGCAATTTATGAGTAGAAAGCTGATTTATACTGGTATCTGTCGAGTCTTGCCTTGTCAGAATTGTGTGTGCTTGTACATTGAGGTTGTGTTATGAAGCAACGCTTCATAGTTTGTTTGTTTTGCGGTAATGAAACATACGAGCCATATAAACAGGAAGATAGGTAACTTTTTAACCAACATTGTGGCGTTATGCTACAGTTTATATGGGAGCCTATATTTTAGGTGTTGTGACGGCTCACCTTTGCCTGTTTCACTAGTTTTTAGGTTGTGATTTTACATTTCTGTGAGGAAAACATATCCTAGGTGCTTTGTTGTTTCGCATTATGAAGTGCATTTGAGCTTCTGAAGTGCTTTTGTGGATGCAGCCATGGTTCTTTTGTTATTTAAATCATGCATAAATGTTATATTAAATTATTTTACTTCTATAATCTTGAGGAGAGCTTGAAGCACCCTTTTAATCTCATCCATTTTAATGGGCTGGGGGAGGGGGCTTGTTTTACAGTGGTTGGTGGGTTTAGATCAGTGCCACACCATTAAAGTAACTCCCTTTCTGGGTGACAGTTTGCTTGAATGAGACCTACAAGGACTTTTAACCAAAGATATGGCCATTTTGTATGAAGAAAGCCTGTGCGTGCTGTCGTGATGAATGTTTTCAAGGTAAGCAAACCTGCATGCTTTGCTTTCCTTTGGCGCTGTTGTTTAGGTCCATGGTCCAGTGAAGCTAATCTTCGAACTGTAGAGTTTGCGTCCAATCGTCTCGTCAGAATTGTTTTGTTGTTCTCCACAAAGGTCATAGAAAATGAGAATAAAAGATGTGTTTAACAGATGTAGTGGCATTCATATTAAGATCTAATCAATACTCTTATGAAAGGCAGTTCTCGGTTTCTGCTTTGAATAATGCAGATGATCAGATCTATTGAGTGGATGGGGCGGGAACGGCAATTGAAGACAGTTTATTCAGAGTCATTATCGTTGAGAAGATCATTACAAATTGTTTTGTGGTTTGCATTTTGATTGAAGTCTTATTTCACACCCACTATTGTTTTGCTTTTTGAGCAGCACAATCTTTACCTTTTAATGATGTTTTTGACAGATTAATGTGTTCATCTAGTCATGCCACCTGTACTAGTCTAGTCTAGTTGGGTAATTATGTTTTTAACTGGAAAGTGGCTATAAACCCTGTTTGAAATGACTTCACTTCTGTCTATTTCTGTCCTTCACCAGAATATAGGTTAACGTCTATTTATTTGTTTTGTTAAACCATTTTAGCTCAGTTTAGATGTACATGCATACATGTCTGAATGCATGCATTGTGTGCATGTTGCTTTAAGGCAGCACCCCATGCCTGAAATCTTGTCTAACATGCTTGGCATGTTTATTGACTAGATCCTTTTGACCTGGAACCTTTTAACCACTTCTTGGGCAAAACAGGCATTACATGATTGTGTAGGGATGATGTGATTTATCAGTTGAGGGTTATTCCAGGGTTGCCCAATCTGCTTGAGTGGAGTTTCCGTTAGAGAAATGTTACATTTCAAGCGTCTTTTTTGATTTCAGTGATTTTTAAGTAAAAGTGTGACATGCATACAGTTGTCAAAATTTGAAAAACAAACCAAAACAATACCTGTTCTTGTCTTAAGACAACTTATTCAGATGTTGACAACTGTAGAAGTGCATTTAAAACAGGTTGATGTCTTTGGACAATTTTAGGCGGTAGTGATTCTAGTTTCTCTGGTGTTCTGCAACTTTTAGCCCAGCCCACATGACATGTGTTTGAACCCAGATGCACTTTCAGTTTATCTGCAAAATACAGCAGCGCATGCCTGGACAAATGCAAGAAATATCCTGCTGGTTTCAAACAGTATAACAGCGTTTGAAATGATCAATAGTGTAATCATAGTGCAAGTTGACTTTTTTTCTTTTCTTTTTTTTTTTTTTTTTTTTTGATCAGAATTGATTTAATGCATGGCTCTAATCTTATTGTGCATGATTCATTGCTTGATAAACATTCGTTTTCTGATGTGTTAATGGTTGAATACAGATAGAAGCTAGTCTGGATTGTACAGTTGTTTTGTCATCATCGTTAAGAAGATTTTATGCTTGTTTTGGCTGGAAATAAAATCCCATCCTTCAGTTAGCACAAATAGGGCAAAGCATTAAATGAAATGCACACAGGCAGTTGACAAAGGCCTTAAATTCTTTAGATAAGTGATATTGTGTTATCTCTTGTTGAGGTCGTTCATCAGATTATTTGGATCAGGTTTGCTTGGCTTTCAGGTTGGCTTGAATCTCTTGAGGTTGGTGGTTACAGTAAGCACTTAGATCTTAATGTCTCTAGGCAAAATCTGTGGAAGTGTCTCCTGATGCTATTAAAACCCAACTTGCATCAGTGTTTTTGGAGATTTTAGTCGCCTTCACTGAAACATTTCAGGCACTTTAAAAATTTTAAATATTTATGTTTTTCTTTTGTACTTAACTTGCTGCAGGGTTGATATTATACTTCAATGCATCTCATGAATAATGTTTTGTTTTGCCAATGCCCTTTTTCATAAGAGCAAAAGTGCTCTCTGTTTTTTTTTTTATGGCGTTAAGACAATAAAATCAAGGCCCCAGGGGTCCGTGCCACCGGATAAGCTTGTTTATGAGGTTAAGTGCAGTCTTTGCCAGACTTGTTTACCCGTGTTGTTACTGGCCGCTTTTGCACTTTGACTTCTTTTCCGAAGACAATCTCTCTGATTAGAGCTGTTGTTTCATCTCTGGGATGGGACTGGTGGGTTTTTTGTGGAGGGATTGGAATGTGGCAAAGCAATTGAAAGACCAGCAGCATCTTATCACGATGTGTGTGCAACATCTAGATAAATTTGTTTTTTTAAATGTCTTTTGGTTTTTGAGAAGTGGGTGCTATCAAAGTTGTGGTTTATGATTATCTATGCAGTTCTTTGACTGTAGTCCTGTGCTTGAGGCCTATAAATACCCTGGGAGATGGTATCACGCAATAGGGTTTGGTTTTAGGGCTGGGCATGCTGGTTTTATGAGACAAGTAAATGGAGACTGTCATTTGGAAGATTTCAGGGTTCAGACTTGTGCACTTATTTTCCTTTTATAATGAAGGGAAAAATATTAAACTATTAGTTGTTTATTTTTGTGCATTGAGTATTCTTTAATTAATGTGTTTTGTAGCATTGCATTTGGCCTTTTTTATGTACCACATTGGTGGGACTTAAATATCTAGTGAAATGCATTACATATTTATTTTTTCACACCTTCCTGAGTCATCATTAGTCTGCTTTTAAGCAGGCTTGAACTCAAAATTCTGCTGACTGATTGGTTTCCTGTCCCCATTATTGGTTTTGGCCCAGTTGGACATTGGCATCATGAATTAGCTATAAATAGTTAATCTGAGATGGACTGACTTGGAACAGCTGATAAATATTCAGCATGGTACAAATCTGTAGTCACTTTTTGTTGTTTTTTTTATGTATTATTATGGATTTTGTTGACTCTGATTTGCAAGGGTGTTCCACAGGGACAGGTACTCCACCCAAGCTAATTTTTGTTGTTAATTGTTCATAAACAAAGCATTAAATCAGAAGGTTATGAATGTGAAAATGTGTTTGGGCATTGTGCAAAGATAATTCCCTGTTTTTCCCTTTGACACGCCAGTCTCGGCTGGTCTGAGTGGCAGAAATCTTGTTTGCCGCATTACAAAGATTCTGCTGCAAGCCGTGGCCTGTTCATCCTGTGGAAGGGGTGCCGGTTTACCTGTTTCCCACCACACCCTTGGTGATATCCCAGCTCAGGTTTCAAGCTGTCTGTCACACAAGCCAGTCGGTGACGTCCACTAGCCTTTTTCACCCAACCCCCATATGACAACAAAGGGACTGACCCTGGAGGCTGGCATTAATGACTGCTGGCAGGAACGTTAAGCCTTAGTGGACGCCCTTAGAAGAAAAGAAATTGTGTTACTGTTCAAGCCTTTTATCCCTTCTCTGCTTTTAGCTGAAAGTTGAGAATTTGAGCACACTTGAAGAATAAGGTGCCAACTTATGCATGCTATCGAAAGGGCTTTTTCCACAAGCATTTGCTATAGTCTTGATTTGTGCTGGAAAGTTTGAATACGGAGAATAGAGGTTTTTTTTAAGACCTTGTGAGCCCTGTTGTGGTGTAAATATAATTATCTGATGATATGGATTGGCTTGAACCTAAGAGTTTTGATAGTTCACTTTTAGCAGCTTTGCACATTTAATGTTTGCAGTTGTTCTTTGTCACTAAAATGAACAAAAAATATTTGTGACTGATGTTGCACTGGGCAGGTTTTTGTCCAATCATATGTATTCTAGAACAGCAGTGCCCCTCCCCTTGTGACTGGTCAGCAAGTAGCAATGGCTGTGAGATAAGTACTGACTGCTTAAAAATAAGTGTTTCAATATGCCACACCCAACTGTAAATACAAGACCAGAAAACCAGCAAAGTGTCAGTGAAATTGGTCACTTAATGTGAAGTTTCTAGTGAGTGTTTAGTGTAAGACATAAAACTATATGGAGTTCTTCCCCATGACAATGACTAACAGTGTTTTTTCTTTTTTAGGTTTCATAGGTGAAGAAAAAGAAGTTGGAAATGGAATTGCCAAATCATGCCAAACAATTGCTGCTGCAGCTAAACCAACAAAGAGCCAAAGGTTATCTGTGTGATGTGATCATAGTAGTAGAAAATGCCCTTTTTCGGGCCCACAAGAACATTCTGGCAGCCAGCAGTATCTATTTCAAATCCCTTATCCTTCATGACAACTTGATTAACCTCGACACGGACATGGTCAACCCGTCGGTTTTCCGGCAGGTTCTGGACTTCATTTATACTGGCAAGCTTTTGTCGTCGGATCAGTTCAGTGACCACAATTTCAATGCCCTTCTAACGGCAGCAAGCTACCTCCAACTTCACGACCTGGCAGCTCTCTGCAGGAAGAAGCTCAAGCGTAATGGGAGATCCCTTCTTAATAAACCAACCACACCTACCAATGGAAGAACGTCTAGGAACCAAAGGCTGTCCTCTACACCTGTAACTCCAAACCAAATGTCAGGGTTAAAAGACAGTGAGAAGACAAAGAGGCACGAGGAGCTCCTCAAAGACGACTTGTCGGAGGATGAGATGTTTGTGAGAAACGCCCACTGTGCAACATCAGCGAACTCGCTCAGTCCCTCGACGAGTAAGAACGGAAGCAACGGCAGTTGTGGCATGCAGGAACTTGGCCTAGACCTTTCCAAGAAAAGCCCCTCAGGGAGCACAGCCACCGAAGAAGTAAGTCCCAGCAGCATCCCACAAGAATCACCTCAGTCTGCCTCAGAATCCACAGCCAACAGTGCCTCATTTGATGAGAACACCAACACGCAGAACCTCACCGCCGGAGAGCCCATGGAACTGGGCGGAGGAGAATGCGAAGAGAGCCAACCGCCTGTGGAGGTCGACCAGCACAAAAGTTCCCGGCAGGTCACCCGCCAGAGGCGGCAACCTAAGAACGAAGGCAACAAGGGCGAAAATGCAGAACGAGGAACTTTACCCAACGGAGTTGCCAAAAGATTGAATGTGGCTGGGGAGAGGCTCCCTGGTGGAGGACACGGCAACTCCGAAGTATCCTTCCAGTGTAAAGATGACGAGGAAGGTTTAGAGAACGGACAGGAGCAAAGTGAAGAGAGCGGACAGAGCGAGAGCGAAGGCGGGCGGAATAGCGCCAATTATGTCTACCGCCAGGAAGGCTTTGAGCCTGCCCTTGGCGACAACCTTTACGTTTGCATCCCCTGTGGTAAAGGCTTCCCGAGTTCCGAGGAGCTCAACGCCCACGTGGAGACCCACACAGAGGAAGAGTTGTACATCAAAGAGGAGGATGATGATTCTTATCCAAAGGAAGACGAAGTAGAAGCGGAAGACTTGTCTTCACAAATAACCCAAGTCCACGGCGCCGAGTCGCGCCGCTTCAGCTGCTCGGTCTGCAACAAGAGCTACAAAGATCCGGCCACTCTTCGACAACATGAGAAGACCCACTGGCTCACCCGTCCCTTCCCCTGCAACATCTGCGGCAAGATGTTCACCCAACGCGGCACCATGACCCGACACATGCGCAGCCACCTGGGGCTGAAGCCTTTCGCCTGCGAGGAGTGCGGCATGCGCTTTACCCGCCAGTACCGGCTCACGGAGCACATGCGGGTTCACTCAGGTGAGAAGCCGTACGAATGTCAGCTTTGTGGAGGCAAATTTACCCAGCAGCGTAACCTCATTAGCCACCTACGAATGCATACCTCCCCGTCATAAGCCAAAGACACCTTGAACAGGAGACCCTCAGCAAAAAGAGTCAATGCACACCTCTTCCTTTTGAAGTACACTGCAAGGAGCCGATAACCCAAAGCAGGATTCTCTTCTGCTGTAAATTACAGGAGGAGCCTTTCAAACAACGAGCCCCAACAATGGAAAGAGTACACCAATTGGTATGAGTTCATGGGCTTACGATTTTTTGTTTTCGTTTTGAATTTTGCTGTGAATGTAAAACTGGGGTACTAATGCTGTTGTATGATTCCTTGGGATATAATGACCACTCTCAACCACTGCAATCCATGCGAGTCCATGTGGTCTGTCTGATTGTTTAGGGGTTTTTTTGGGGGGGAGGGGGGTATCATCCCAGAAATATTCCTTCTTTCCATTATTGGTCCTTGAGAAAGTATCACTCTCGAGAGTTCTGGTGGTATATTTTATGTAAAACTCTCGGTAAGGTTCGGACTTGTACTGACCAAGTTAAATCTATACACAAAGGTTCTAATTCTTTGAAGTGTCTCCTAAGGGTCTCAAAGATAGTGTTGCCAGACATGCAAGATGGCTTGTCTGACGTCATTTAAGTGGTGTTTCATAAAAGCTTTGTGCATCCAACCAAACATTTCCCAGTATACCTACTCTGTACATCACATCCATTGGCCTGTAGCTGGAAAACAGGGTCTTTGTAAGTTTTGTACTGTGGTTGATGATTCGGTAATCAGATTTAACATGGATATTTCCTAATGCGCCCTAGATCTGGATGCAAGCCAATGTCAAAGTGGTGACGAGAGGCCATGGGTGTCCTTTGTCGTTTACTCACATAGTATATAGGGGTTTACTCTCAAAGAAAAGCCAAACTTAAAGGTACTTGTTTTTAGATTTCTTTAGATAACTTATTGATATGCTTCTGTGAATGTTTTAACTGGAAGTTCTTTCCTTGATTTCTTCGGGATCAGAGAGGGTTGGGTTGGTTTGGGTGATGGGTTGGGCAGGGTTCATTTTAGTCGGTACTATTATTTTTCACTTTTTTGATTGTTTTTTTTCCCTTCACTGAACAAGGCGAGTCCATACGGACTCGTCTCATTGCTACCTCTTAATTAAGAACAATACATTAATTGGAACTACGGAGGTCTCTGGATATAGATGTATAAAGTTTGCTGAGGCTTTCAAAGTAGTTGTAACCTGCCCATCAACAAAGGTTTTAAGTTTTAAAAGCATTACTGTAGAGAATAGCTTCTTGGGGCGCATGTATTTAAGGTATTGAGAGTTTTATGTCAGAGAAATCCAAAGAGAAATTTAATACTGGGGAGAATGGCTTACCAACAAATGTTTCCTGTAGAATATCCCTACCAAAGGTTTTAGATTGCATCGCAGGAGGTAAGGATGTACTTTTTGTCTTTTAGTTCTCGACGAAGAGCAATGTAGTGGGATGTTAGTTTGTACTTGATATTTTACTAAAAACCAATGAACTTCTTCTGGTGGTTGGTGGGCCGCTGGTTTTCCATGTTTTGAAGTTTACAGTATATTCTCAAGAGTCTCTTTTGGGTTTCTTGCTTTGTCTGCAGAGAGACTTCAGAAGGACTAATTTATTTTAGTCCAGACCAAGAGAAAACCGCATAGCGAGTGTTGTAGGTTTTTGTGTTACATGTCGACCGTACTTGGAAAGCTTACTGAATGAGGAGGAATTGATGCACTGGATTGCTTATTAGCCATCAGCCCCAAATAAAACCTATGTGGCGTCAAGTATAAACCATTATCATTTATTCATTCGAGGTATTATGTAAAGTGTGCATGTTGACAAGAATTTAAGGTTATTCAAAATGCTGGTAATTGCGTTGAGTGAATGTTACACAATCAGTGTTGGGTAAACGCTGATGGATGTATTTATAGTTCAGTGCTGAATTCTTCGCTGCCATCTTCATTTCATAACTCAGTTACGGATGAATTGTTTCGCCAATCCCAGTGTATCACATTCCATGAGTAATTCTTAGCCTTCTTAATGTAAAAGTCTTAATGGCATTCCTTTTTTGGGATATTTTTTTCTGGTTCTTTCTCCAAAGTCTTGAGTTTGGGCTTGCTAATGATGAACTTTGGGGCGCAGCTATAGCCGTGTTAACGGAGCAGTGTTTACAGATGCCTTTTCCTGGAATCCTTTTGGTCGTTGTTTTTCAATTTAATTTTAAAGTTGTCTCCCTTAGTTTTTTTTTACATTTTCAACTCAGTATTCATGTGATTTCAGCATAGCACCAAAGCTAACCCAGACAGCCAGTTATATTTCACTTTAACCCAATGTGAGTCACAGAAAAGTCTTATTTTCTACATTTTTGTTTTGTTACAGTATAAGTGCGCTCTGGCGTTGATACGCACCTCAACTCAGGGAGACTTTTTAAATATTGTTTATCGTCAGATGTACTGAACAGGATTCCAGGAAAAAGTTCCCATCGATATCTTGCTAATTTCCAAGCACTTAATTTGAATACCATCGAAAAACGATGTCTTGGGTGATACGAGGCTCTGTTGTCGATTCCAGCGTTTGAGGCTATAGCTCAGAGAACTGGGAGAGTAGAAAAAAGGATGACAAAAAGTTTCAAACTGTGACAATAATGTTTCTACTTCAAATCTTCAGGGATGGTTCTGCATATTTTTAAAATGCAGAGCTTTCGACTACATTTGTAAGACTGTGTCAATACTGTGTCAATTTCTGTATTTTATTGATGAAAAGCAAAACACTAGTTTCCTACGAAATAGATTTTACGAGTGTGTTCCCATTTCAAAACGCCTTCAAAAAAAAAAAAAAAAAAAAAGCCAGAGATGTACATGGAAGAGTTTTACTTTTAAGTTCCAGAGTGTTTTTGAACAAAAAAAAAAAGGAAAAAAAAAAACAAAAAACAGAAAAAGCATTCTAGTAAGCGCAAATGTATAAACAAATAAGATGAAAGCTCATACCCAAATTTTCAGACTATTTTCTAAACCAAAGCACATTTTGATTGATTGATTGATTGATTGACAGCTTGTCTGACATTAAAGATACTTGTGTATAATATCTCATTGTTTACATAAACTCTTTACAGTCATAGACCTCAGGTGAGGGGAGGCCAGTTTGAACCTGCTTCTGTGTAGGTCACCATCTTCAAATGAATCGTAACCGTGTCTTACCCTGTGAACGTAGCCGCATGCTTTGATTTGGTTGGGCTGCTACTTTAAATGATTTGCGATTGGCCCTTTAAGATGTGCCGCGACATCCCTTCTGAAAATCATATTGTCATTGTTTTTATGAATCTGCTGCTTTTTCTTTTTGTTTTTTTTAAAAAAAAAAATGTAAATACGCATGAACTACATACACCTTTACCTCAAAGTAACTTTTTAGAACTTGCTGCATATATAAATATATATAAATATAAATAAATATATTTTTATTTTCATTTTCTTTGAGTCATCTCTCTCAGTTTTAGTTTTTAAAAATGTGTTATATATTCTGAGCTGCCTGTTTTTTTTTTTGTTTTTTTCCTTTGTCCTCAAAAGAAGCATCTTAAATACCGACTGGCCTCTCCTCCGTCTACATTGGTGCAAACACTTACTGACAGTGTTCACTTTTTTTATCAAATGTCTATTGTCAGTGATGAATGTATTTATTTGTTTGATCCTGTTCACTTTGGGTGAGACGACGTGTCTTCAGGGTCTGAGTTTATTCTGTTGTAGTAAGCTGAGAGGTAAATAAACAAAAAAAGAAAAAAAAAAAAGAAAAAGAAAAGACACAAGACATAGATCATTTTCAAACCTGTGAAGACGTAGACATGAGGAATGTATTTCTCCATGAAGTGTCCATCATTAAGGATGTATCCCACATCGTTTTTGTAATCTTATCTCACTCAAAGCATGCACGTGCTCTGGATCATGTGTTTCCTGTCACGGACGCTTGAAGGCGGTTGTCGATTTTAAATGTTCTCTGTCTGTACGCCTCTGCCCGCCGATACAGGAAGGGACCTTTTAGAATTGTGTCAAAGGCATTCAAGGTTGTGTTTTCTGTACTGAAAGCCGCCGTGTTGTTGCTCTGCGCGATTCAAGGCTGCCGGTCGATTCCGTTTTTTTTTTTTTTTTTTTTCTTTAAGGGAGTTTTATTTTGCAAATGCCCAACAGAGCCAAAGGTTTCTCCTAAGAAACACATCTCCTCTTTTTTTCACTGTAAGGTTGCATCTTTTTAAGCTTTATAAAATGCACTTTCTAAGTTCTCACTGAGGTCCTTTACGCAGGCGATTGCATCTTATCGGTTATTTACAGATTGCAAAGTTTACTTGAGTTGTGTAGCTTTAAGTAAATGCAAAGATTAAAAACTCACACTTGTTTGCTGCTAATGTGTAGTTTTGTCTGATTCTACATATCCCAGATAGTATTATATGTTGTTTTTGTCAACATAACTGGTAAGTGTTAGGGACCTCAAATAACCAAACCAACCCAAACTAACTAAACCAAAGCCAGATTTACAAGCACGTGCATAGCAGGTGGGCATGTTTCCCATGTGTTTTTACTTAAACGCCATATTGCATTGCTAGCCCGTTCTAGTTAATCATTCCATTAACTTTATATGGTGATTAATATTTATTTTCAGTTTGAAAGAGGAATTTGGAGGGGAAAAAGACATCACGTCATCACATTAGTTACTGTTGCGTGTGTGTTTTCGGTCAGCCTTGAACGCGTCGTACGGACAACACGGTGGTTTCACGTTCCTCAGAGAGCTTGTATTCAGGTCAGAGCTACATGCAGCATGCAGCTCAAATTCTGTCTCATGTGAATAAAACACAGTGTACAGAGCTCATCTCACGTTCACGGTCTTAATGTACAGCTACGAGAAGTCATTTTAGAATCTTTTCATTAAAATCTTGATCAAAAAACGCTGGATTCTCTGTGTGTCCTTGTGTGTTTGAGTTCCTTCGTGCTCTTTTGCTTTTATGACTTACTATGGAAGTAAATGGGGTAGTGCAAGTCTTTTCAAGATTACTGTGAAAGAATCGCTTTTGACCTTGTCTGTGCAAAGTTACAATCCAATATCTTGACCATACAAAGCTAGAAAACTCTACCTTCAGCATGATTCATGCAACTTCATAGCACAAGTTTTTTTTAAGGAAAAAAAAAAAAAAGTGGTATCTGACTTTTTGTGCCCTTAAATTGCCCCATTTGCTTCCATTGGGTCCAAACTTGTGATGAAATCACTTTTATAGCACTGTTTTATATATATATATATATATATATATATATATATATATATATATATATATATATATATATATATATATATATATATATAGTGTTTTAAGTGGAAAAAAAGTGGTATCTGACCTTTTTTTTTTTCATTGTTGTTGTTGTTGTTGTTTTTGTGCCCTCAAAATGCCCATTTGCTTCCATTGGGTCCAAACTTGTGATAAAATCACTTTATAGCACTGTTATTTATTTATTTATTTTAAAAGGAAGAATCTATAAGTCATTTAACAAAAATGCAAAAGTGCCCTATTTACTTTAGTTGTAAGATTGCTTTAATGCTTTGTTTTGCCTTTAAAATTGGTGCAAAAATTACATTTGTGATGCAATAATTTTTTGACTTATGCAACTATCTTGACCATGCAAAGCCAGAAAACTCTACCTTCAGCATGATCCATGCAACTTCATAGCAGTGTTTTAAAAGGGGGAAAAAAGTGGTATCTGACTTTTTTGTGCCCTAAAAATGCCCCATTTGCTTCCATTGGGTTCAAACTTGTGATAAAATCACTTTATAGCACTATATAGTTTTTTTTAGTTTTTTTTTTTGTTTGTTTTTTTGTTTTTGTTTTTGTTTTTTTTAAAGGAGGAATCTATAATTGATTTGACAATACAAATGCAATACCTCATCTTTTTATGCCCTCAAATTGCTGCATTTACTTTCATTGTAAGATTGCTTTAATGCTTTGCTTTGCCTTTTAAAATTGGTGCATAAATTAGATTTGTATGATATAATCTTATTGACTTGTTTATTCAACTACCTTGACCATGCAAAGCCAGAAAACTCTGTACCTTCAGCATGATCCATGCAACTTCATAGCGCAAATGTTGTAAGGACAAATCCATGCAAGTGCTCTAACAAAAATATGTGGTATCCCATTTTTTTTGCCCTCAAAGTGCCCCATTTGCTTCCACTGTGTCCAAACCCTGTGATAAAATCACTTTATAGCACTGTTATTTATTTATTTATTTTTAAAAAGGAACAATTTATAAGTGATTTAACAAAAAAAAATGCAATGCCTCATCTTTTTGTGCCCTCAAAGTGCCCTGTTTACTTTAATTGTAATATTGCTTTAATGCTTTGTTTTGCTTTTTAAAATTGTTGCAAAATTAGATTTGTGTGATTATAATCACTTTTGACTTTAGCATGAACCATGCGATGATGCAGGATGACCTTTTTTTTTTTTTTTTTTTTTTTTTTTTCCCCACAGGAAAAATCCAAATGCAGGAATTACACAGGTGACAAAAAACCCAAAGTTCATCTGCCTAAAACAGTAGTATTAAATGGCAATTTGGACTACTTTATAGTTTAATTTTCTTAAGGAACAATCAATGTAATTGCTTTAACAAAAATATGTGCTACCTTGTCAATTGCAAGTTTATTTTAATGCATTGTTTGCTTTATGTACTTTTAAAATTGGTGCAAAACAAGACTGTAATCCACTACTTCAACTGTTTTGACCATGCAAAGCCAAAAAACTTTTTAGCATGATCTATGCAATTGTGCAAGAAAATGCTTGGATTTTCCCATGCAAACAGTAAGTGCTTTAACAAAAATGATACCACAAAAATGAGTTTTTGTCCATTATAAGGTTGCTGTAATGCATTGTTTTGCTTAATACACTTTTAAAATTGGTGCAAAAATGCGAACTGTGTGATAGAATGACTTTTTGACCTTGTTTATGCAAAGTTGCAATCTAGTATTTCAACACTTTTGATCATGCAATGCCAGAAAACACCAACTTTTTATGATGATCTATGCAATAATGTAGGAAAATGACTTGGATTTTCCCATGCAAACAGTAAATATGCAAGAGATAAATGAGATGCAAGAGATAAACTGCCTAAACTCTGTCTTTACGTCCACAATAACTTTGCTGTAATGCATTGCTTAATACACCCATAAGATTGGTGCAAAAAATGTGACCATGGACCACAAAACCTTAAGTCTTAAGTAGCATAAGTATAGTATTTGTAACAATGGCTAAAAATAAATTCTATAGGTCAAAATTATAGATTTTTCTTTTATGCCAAAAATCATTAGGATATTAAGTAAAGATCATGTTCTATGAAGATATTTTGTAAATGTATCAAAACGTAATTTTTGATTAGTAATAAAGATTGCTAAGAACTTCTTTTGGACATCTTTAAAGGCGATTTTTCTCAACATTTAGAATGTGTTTTTTTTTTTTTTGCACCCTCAGAATACAGATTTGCAAATAGTTGTATCTCAGACAAATATCAAATATTGTCCTATACTAACAAACCATGCATCAATGGAAAGTGTATTCATTCAGCTTTCAGATAATGTATAAACCTTTTTTTTTTTTTTTAAATAAATGTACCTTTATGACTGGTTTCCATGCGTTGGTCACAAAGGAGACTTGAGTGAATCACTTTTTGACCTTTTTATGCAAAGTTTAAATCCAGTATTTGAACTGTTTTGACCATGCAATGCCAGAAAGCACTAACTTTTTAATATGATCTATGCAAGGATGGAAGATATTGACTGCTTGGATTTTCCCATGCAAACAGTAAATGTGTAAGTGACAGATAATAGAAGTTAAAATTGCCAAAAATTTTAAATGAGGATTTGGATAACTTTAGAATTTTTTTTTTTTTTTAATATAACAATCAATGTAAGTGCTTCACCAAAAGTAATACGCATTGTTTTGCTTAATACCCTTGATAAAATTGTTGCAAAAATGAGACTTGTGTGACCTTTTGACCTTGAGAAAATGCAAGAAAATAACTAAACTGGGGGGGAAGGTCCTATATTCTTTAAAATTCTTATTTTAAGGAAGCCGCCATGTAAGTGTTTTAATAAAAATATGTGGTACGCCACTTTTGTGCCCTCAAAGTGCCCCATTTATTTCCATTGCAGGTTGACTTTAATGCACTGCCTAATGTATTAATTTAAGTGCATCAACTGAGGGATGAATTGAAATGATTTTCTGTTGATTATAGTTCCAGGTTCGGCACTCTTTTCACATTTAAAGGAACTGCACTTGAGTTTCTGCACCATCCAGAGGCAAATGCTGCGGGACGTGTTGCGTGGTTGAGCCCGGGGGTCACCGATGATTAATGACGAGAGGGCGAGAGAGAGAATCGGGGCCCCTCCCCCCAGCCGGGCTCTAACGGGCCGTGGCACAAGGGTTCCGTCTGCCATCTGGGAGCCCCTCTCGGAGCTTCACCAATCAGAGCCGGTGGCTGGCTCCTTCAGCGGCCCTTTTCTTTCCCCTCTGCCTGGCCCTCTGCTCGGCATTCTCGGGGCCATTTAGACTGGCCCTTCTTTTGTTCCCTCTCCAGGCTTGCCAGTGTATGTCAAGAGGCCAGCGTGCACCTCCCTACCCCGGGGGAAAAGAGGGTTGGCATTTTTATGGTCCTTGTGTGGCTGATTCTACGGGGCCATTAAGCCCCGCCTCAAGTGGTGTCACATGCCAAATGACCCTGAATGGGGTCAGTTTCAGGCACAATGAGTTGTATGTTGATGCCGCCTCCCCCCGCTCGGCCCGTCTGCTAAGTATAGATTAACTATAGACACATCTGCGAGGAGGCAAAATCACATGCAGATCTTGCAGGAAGCCCTTAAATGCATGAAAGGCCTTTCAGCATCTAATGCCCATGATCGCCGCATCTGCTGCCCGATGCTAATTTGAATTCGAAAACTGGTTAAGGCGAGCCGGGCTGTTGCTATTGGTCATAGTTTGGGTTGGTGGTTTGAACAAACTCCTATGACGTGCTATCACAGCTATAAGGTTTAGAGAGCTGGGCCAGTAAGAAACCACATAGCAACATGTTAAAAACTAGCAAAACATATAGCAATGTGCTAAAAACTGTTCAGGTGCCAGTTGCATAACCTTAGCCTTATGTTAAGACAGCATCTTTAGTACAAGTTTGACCAACTAGCAGTTAGCCAAAGAGGAATCAGTCTACATAACTTAATTAAAAAAAAAAAAAATATGTCAAGTCTAAAAGGAAAAATTAGACTTGTCTCTGCAAACTTTTATGCAACTGGCCCTAGATCACTGTGGTAATCATATAGCAATGTCTTAGCATAATTTGGCAAGCACCAAAAGCAACTGTGTGAAAATCTCATATAGAGGGTTTGCTGTTGAGATTTAGTGTCACTTTTGTTCTTTCTTTATGATGTGCTCATGTTTGTTTGAATGTTTGGCAAAGATTGTAGAGTTCGCGACCGTGACAGTAATCCATCTGACCCTTAGTGGCTGAATCAGTGTCTTTTGAAGTGAAACAACAGATAAGAAAAACACTAATAATTTAAACTTTTGACTACTAACAATTGTTTCTACGTCTAGTGTATTTATGTTCATATTTATGTTTATTTATGTAGCACCATGGTCCTGTGAGACACGACATTTCGTTCCACTGTATGTCCACACATGTAGCGGAATGACAATAAAGCTTGATTTGACTTGACTTGACTTGACTAATGTTCTAAATAAAGTTAAATTAAATTATTGGCATGATAAAAACGATTGAAATGAGCTTGATTGCCTGGTTAGAGTGAAACTTTCTTGACCTCTGAATATTTCAAATGTAACAGCTCAACCTAATTAGACCCTACAATGCAAAAGAATCATGAGCAATAAACAAACATCCTACCAGAACATTGAACATTATACCCCTTACAAAATTAACTAAAATTTAAATTAAAAACATAGTTACACTTTTACCATAATAAAAACATGGGTAATTTTCGTAAGGGACAATATATTCAGTATTCAAGTATTATACACAGTACTCTAATAATTAAACCTCAATATGACTTTCTTTTTCTCTCCCGTTTGATCTCCCGCGCTCCTTAAAGCTTATGTTGACATAGTAGTAGCAACAGATGAATACAGATTGAATTAAAGAACAAAACTCCCAACTTTGTAAAATTAAAATTAAACAGGAAGCCGCTAACAGACCCTCACATTCATACTAGCGCAAGTAAAGCCTTCACTTCCAGGTCAAGAATCTGTCAATCAAAAACTCAGTAACCAATGAGAAAACACCGCTGCTAGGCCCGCCCCCACGAGAGATTTGTGCCAGAATGGCAAATGAAAAGCGTAAACGAAATCTCAGCAATCGCATTTGTCAGTACAGATCAGCGAATAAAAAAGGGAAAACAGTTGCAAAACTTGCAGTGTATTAAAAATGAAGTCAAAGTTTTTTTCAAAGACATTTATTCAGATTCAATTTATGTTTTCATACGTTTCTTGAAATTGTGCATTCATTTTAATGGACCTTTCTCATATTTCCGGGTTTCTCATAGCGGAAGTCGTCATAGTTGGGTAAAATCCGAGAGCAGTGAATGAACCAGTACCACAAATATATTTTTGGCATTCCCATTTGCTCAAATAGCAAAAGAAAAACTACTTGATAGTGTTTTAACAACTTTCACGCAAAGGAAAAAATTGAGAGAGACTGATATCTGAGTCAGAAGAGAGAACAATGTCAAATTTACCGTCCCTCCCATAGACCCGCATTAGAAACACCCTCGCATAGCGTTAATTAGTTTTTTTGTAACTTAATGAAAAGGTGATATAATACAAAGCATAGTGTTATAAATGCACATACATATTTTTAAAAATCAAAATATAAAAAACTTTAAAGGATTTATGATGATGATGACCGTTGAAACACGTCATCACAGGCTTGTGAAAAGGTAATTCCATACGCATTCATAAGCCCCGCCCACAGGTCGCGCCGGCGCTGCTGCTGCTTTCAGTACAAGCGGAGAGAAAAAGACGAGATTATTCGAGGCCGCAGCACGGAGCCTTTCTCCATAAAGTTCATGCATTAAACGTTAATCAAAAGAGAAATGTGATTGAGTATAATTAAAAAGCGGAACTTACAGAATCGCTGCATCGGCTTTGAAGTGTTATCGTCGGAGAGAAAGAGAGAAGAGTGAAGTGAAAATCGGCGGAGTGTAAACGGAGCAGATCCCAGTATTGAAACCCTGTGATTAATGTTCCGTGTGAGAATATATCATTCTATTTTGCTCTGGTGAGTGAATTTTCAATTACTAATCTAATATCACACTGAATGATTCGTTACTAGGTAATTTTGAGTAGGCCGTGCGCATACCGCGTGCATTGAACTAGTTAGCACGTGAGCTAAAGCTACCACGTGTAAAAGTGATAAATGGGTCATGAGGCAATACAGAGTGATTTATGAGTGTCAGCATGTCAATTAACAGTCAAAGTTGTATTAATGTGTCATTTCAGACGTGTGTGTATGAATTTGTGATGGAAATGTTTGAATCAGAAGTTATTTATTGTCTTTGCCTTGTGTTTTGCAACGCTGGGTTTTTTACCCATCCTTTATTTCTTTCAACGAACACGATCTTCTGCGATCTTTTATCTGTTTTGTGCCGAACGTAATCCTTTGGTGAGGAATCAGCTGTGTTCGTACGCGATTACATGTGAACTGAATCATTTGATTCACGAACTTTGATCATTTGAGTCGTTTGATTCACGAACTGTGTTCAATTGAATCATTTGATTGTTCTTGCGTTTTCCACTTTGATTGGTTGCATATACTGTTAAGTTTTGAAAGGGGGAGTGTTATCTACATTTATTTTCTACATTATGAGTTAGTGAACATCCAATTACAATTCTTTTTGTTTAATTGGGTTATTGAAATTTACTGAAGAGTTTACTATTGTGAATTTTGCAAGAAACAGACACAGTATTGTTTTTTTGAGAATTTATTTTTGTCACATTGTGTGAAGTGTGAAACCTCATCAGATTGAATTGAACTGGTTGAACTGTTGATTTCTTGGCCTTATAAGAGACAACAGATAGTTTGTGACAGTTGTTCAAATGTACTGAGTACTCCTAATTGTTGATATCTCTGATTCTTTTGCTTGAAGCAAACTACAAATAGAAAGTAAAAAATATTTTACCAATATAAATTTCTATAAAAATCACATCCACTGTGTTGACTATTCACTCACCAGTAGCATCATATTCTCTCTCCAGTAGACGTTCCTTGCTTCTGGTTGTTGGCACATATTGAACATGAAGGAAGGAAAGGATGTGACATGTGGCCAAGTATGGTGACCCATACTCGGAATTTGTGCTCTGCATAAGCTAGTGTGATGCGCTAAACACGTTGTACGCTACATTTGTTCTCATTTATTATTTATTTGAATGTTTGATGAAGTGTCACAATGAACATTTTTCATTTAGTGTTATTAATTTGAACATTTGATGAAGAGCGTTGCCTTGAGTGTTCATTCTCGTTTCGTTATTTATTTGAAAGTTTGACGTAGAGCGTTCCATTGAACATTTGTTTTCATTTAGTGGTTTATTTAAACGTTTGAGGAATGTTGCGTTGAACGCTTTTCATTTAGTGTTAGTTATTTGAACATTTGATGAAGAGCGCTGCCTTGAGTGTTCGTTCTCGTTTAGTTATTTATTTGAAAGTTTGACGTAGAACGTTGCTTTGAATGTTTGTTTTCGTTTAGTGTTGTGTTTTTTTTTTTTGTTTTTTTTTTTTTTTTTTTTTTTAAACGTTTGGCGAAGAAGAACATTGCGTCAAGCGTTTGTTCACGTTTAGTGTTACTTATTTGAACTTTTGACGAAGAGTGTCATGCTAAACATTTGTTCTCGTTTTATTTATTTGATTTTTTTTTTGATGAGTGTTGCATTGAGCGTTTTGTTCTTGTTATTTGAATATTTGGCAAAGATCATGGTGTTGTTTTGCGAGTTTGTTTAGCATTATTTGAATGTTTTGGTGAATAGTTAGTTCTCAACTGCTGTTATTTAAACGTTTGGTGAAGAGTGTCATGCTAAGTGTTTGTTTTGATTTAGTATTATTTATTTGAACGTTTTGCGAAGATCATTCTGTTGACCGTTTGTTCTCATTTGGTGTTATTTGAATATTTGGTGAAGAGCATCGCGTTTAGTGTTATTTATTTGCATGTTTGACGAAGACCGTTGCGTTAAGCATTTGTTCTCATTTAGTGTTATTTATTTGAACGTTTGGTGAAGAGCGTTGCGCTGAGCGTTTGTTCTCGGCGGTTTGCACCAGGTGTCTGTTCAGCAGTCCAGCAGCTGCCCCTCCAACCCTGGATTAATGCGGGGGGGGGGGTACACACGAGCCCGTCCCGTCCGGCAGAATCCAGTCTATTCTTCTCTTTCTTTCTTTCTTTCATTCTTTCTTTCTTTCTTTCACTGGGCTGAATGTAATGGCACAGACTGCCAGGCTGACAGAGCAACGGCCCAAAAGAAACGGCCCTACAGGTGGTGGGCACTGCGCGAGTTTAGCATATTGATCCTTTCACATGGACTCGTACAGCAGCCTCTCAGAGAGAGAAAGACGCTCTATTTACACTGTGCCATGGCGCTTTATAAAACAGGCTTTAGGGCAACACATAATGGGCTCCTTTGCCTGAGCCTGAAGGGCCACAAAGGACAGGGAGAAGAAAAAAGGTTTAATGTGAAATTCTGATGCCTTTTTTTTTTTTTTCTTTTTCTTTATTCTTCGTCGCACATGATGATGCTAGACTGAGTAATTCAAAGGTACAGTGGATTTTTGAAAGATGCAGGATGCTCAAATTGGTGCCATGACTTGTAAGAAAATGTCTTTGAATCATATGAAGATGTATGAATGTCCAGTGTGAGGTTTGCATATTTATTTAAAAAAACTGTGAAAATAATTCTGAATTAATCTTATTTTACTAATCTGCTTAAACAATATTGTTATATTGGTTTGTAACTCTCCTTTATTTTTAATTTATTAACTGTTTTATTTTATTTTTAAATGCTTAAAAGGGTCAAGTAAATCAACTATATACATTATAAAATACTATAATATACAATCTATTATATACAATATATATTTTTTTACATTATTTTGCATTGTCCATTAAAGAGATTGTCCATTAGCAGTTTTATTTAAAAAAAAAAAAAAAAAAAAAAAAACTAAATTGTAAAATTTATTTTTCAAATTATTATATTTTTATTTAATTTTGTACATTAAGTTTAGAATGTAAAGTAAGAAATCCTTTCCAATACCAGTAATGATGTTGAAAATTCAACTTTGCATCAGAGAAATAAATTACATTTTCAAATTTATTCAAATAGAAACCAGGTATTATGCATTGTAATAACATTTCACGATATTGCTGTTTTTACTTAATATTTCATCAAATAAATGCAGCCTCGGTGAGCAGAAGAGACTTCTTTCAAAAACATTAAAAAATATTGCCGAACTTTAACTTTTAAACAATAATGTATTTTGCTTAACAGGATTATTCATGATTTTAAATCAGAACCAGAATGACTGCATTCCTCATGATTGCATTCCAGCATGTTTATATGAAACTCGTGCAGTGTTTAAAATGCAGTGCCTGTACCTGCTCTATGAAGTCTGGCCTCTAGGTACAACGTTTTTAATCAGGAACTGTCAAGTGCATTTGATTAACATTAATGTGTCACATGGGTCGGCCCCCCGCCATATGTATGCAGATTCACAGAGGGTCCGAGCGGCCCCAGCCGCACTCCGGCACATTCATCACTGTCATGTTGTGTTAGTTTTGTGTGTGTGTGTGTTGGAGACAGCAGAGGGTCTGATGAAGATCATGCTTGCCGACCCTCGCCCTCCTTTACATGCTTAAGACAATGCAGTGAGGTCTGATAATACTAGGGTAATACTAGGATGATCTGGGTCTTCACCCGCCGCTCTCACCTTTACTCACCATGACCTGCATATTAATGTTTCGCTTAGGAAAGAAATGTCTTTTGTCTTGAATGCAGATTGCGGTTGCATTATCATGTACAGTTGATATTGCATTTACAATTATGAAATGTATAAATATAGAAATGTTGTGATTGAGCTTGAACAGCAGTTGATTGGAACATGGAAAAGCGGGGGTGTCTGACTAGGATGGAGTCTTGTGATTGGAGGAGAGAATTTGAAAAATAAGAGGGGCTGATGACAGCCAGTGTTATTTTAGTATCATTGATTTTTAGTTTTTTTAGTTTTTTTTTTTTTTTTTTAAAGAACAGCATTTAATTTTAATGTTAATTTAAAAAAAACATTAATTGTAAAAAAAAAACAAAAAAAGTAACTTAAAAGAACAGGTTTATCAGCAAAGTTTTGATTATGTTGCTCATTTAGAGGCCTTAAATTTAGATGATAAATTATTTTATTAATGTATTAATAATGCTAACATTTATTGAAGTGCTCTGAAATAGTGTGGGTTTTTTTTTTTTTTTTAGTATCTTGAATTTAATTTTTTTTTTTGTATTTTTAATTAGTTTATTTTTATTAAGAACAGTATTTGTCATTTAATTTTAATGTTAATAAAAAAGTAAACTTATTTTGTCTGTTTTCTCAGTTTTTGTCTGTTAAAAATAAGTTCCAAACAAGTTTTTAAATGTGTAATTAATATGTAATAATGTAATAGCACTAATTAAACCTGTGAAATTACAATCCAAAATGAATGAAATAACGATCCAATTTTTTTTTTTTAATAAATATGTAATTAATGTAATTGCACTAATTAACCCTGTGAAGCCAGACATGAAATGACAATAAAAGGTAATGGTTTATTTGAAGAGTTTATTAACCCTTTAGACAAAAAAAAAAACAATAATTGAAATGAGTTTAAGATATTTATATATTTTTATTTTTTAGTACAGTGTTGCTTTATCAAAATACTATTGTAATTTTTTTTAAATCTAGAATTTTATATATATATATATATATATATATATATGTGTGTGTGTGTGTGTACACACAAACAATTTTTTTTTTTTTTTTTTTTTTTCCTTTCCAGGATGTTTTAAGATTTTACCAATGTCTATGACTTTTGCAGGTTCTTCATGACCAAAGGGAATCTAATGCTAGGAAGTGTCCCATCTCTGTGTCAGGATATGGTTATTGTCAGTAAGTGTTTGGCACCTCTGGATCAATGTGTAAGTGAAAAGTATTCTTGGCACGTCGCCATGACGACCAGCTGCACATTAAAGCCCATAATCTCTAAGCTCATTAAAAATGAGAGTAGCAGTTCTGCGCTGCAATCTGAAGCCGCTGTAACACACAGCGGTGCAGCTGCAGGTAATGCGGTTTCAGGTGCAGCGCTCACGAATCCTCTGTGGTCTCTGCGCCAAACCTGCAATGAAACGCGTTCAGTGGCATTCTTTATGCAACAGACCCTCCCTCCACCCACAACGCCTCCGGTCGGATCACGGGCAGCGGGGAGGGGCTGAACTGTGCTTTCTCAAATTGCCCTGTGGAGGATAAATGGGCATGTTGGAGAAATCACAGGCAACACCTTTTTATTGCAGCCCAATCCCACCCTCCACCTCCACCTCTTCCACCCGCAGCGCTCGGGGAACCGTTGCCATGGCGATCTGGTATTCCGACTAATGTATGGATGTGGAAGTGGAATTCCTGGAGACAGTGAGGAGCTCTTGTGCTCTGAGCTCACATCTCTTTCTCTCTCTTTCTCTCTCTCTCTCGCTCAACTTACAAAACACTACTAGAGTAGCAATGTGCTCCGGGGGAAACAACACATGGAACTTCAAAGAATTCAAAAAAAAAATTAAATACAAATAAATAATAAATAAATGTATAGAGTATAGTATATTTATTATGTAATATAGTACATTTACATTCTGTGAATTAAATTCTGATTTTAGAGGTATAGAGAGAGTACACGTGTATATGTGTGTATAGAAATGAAACTTGGATCTATGTTAGAGTAGTCAATGTGCAGCTTGTATAACAATGTGTATTTTTTACTGTCCCCTGAAAATAACTCGGCATACAGCCGGTCTTGTCAAAGTGAGTACACCCTAAGTGTTACAATTTACAAATTACAATTTGGTACTTTGAGTAGAATTCTCTCATACTGACCACTGGATGTTCAATAAGGCACCTCATGGCTAAGAACTCTCTGAAGGTTTGAGAATTATAATTGTTGCTCTGCACAAAGATGGCCTAGGCTATAAGAGGTTCAGTAACAACCTGAAACTGAGTCACAGTACTGTGGCCAGAGTCATACAGAGGTTTTTCCAAGACGGGTTCCATTTGGAATAGGCCTCGCAAGGATTGATCAACAAAGTTGTGCTATGGTCTGATGAGACTAAGATAAACTTGTTTGGCTCTGATGGTGTCCAGCATGTGTGGTGATGCCCTGATGAGGAGTACCAATAAAATTGTGTCTCTCCTACAGTCAAGCATTGTGGTGGTGGCATCATGGTCTGGGGCTGCATGAGTGCTGCTGGGGTTGGGGAGCTGCGGTTCATTGAGGGGAAACATGGATTCCATTATGTACTGTACATTTCTGAAGCAGAACATGATGCCTTCCCTTTAGAAACTGGGCCGAACGGCAGTTTTCCAACATAATTACCCCAAACACACCACCAAGAGGACAACTGCCTTGCAGGGAAGGTGCAGGTGAAAGTGATCTGACCTGAACCCTATTGAGCACCTATGGGGCATCCTCATGCGGAAGGTGGAGAAGCACCATGTGTCTAACATCCAGCAGCTCCATGATGTCATTATAGAGGATTTGAAGAGGATCCCAGCAACAACTTGTGCAGCTCTGGTGAATTCCATGCGCAGAATGATTAAGGCTGTGCTAGATAACAATGGTTTGACACAAAATATTGACACTTTGGACACAGTTTTGACAAGTTCAATTAAAGTGTACTCACTTTTGTTGCCAGCTATTTTGACAATGGCTGTATGAGTTATTTTCTGGGGACAGTAAATATACACTGCTACACAAGCTGCACACTGACTATTCTAAAATATATCCAAGTCTCATTTCTATAGTATTATCCCTTGAGATAATATTAAAATAATTGCTGTAATGTGAGGGGTGTGCTCACTTTTGTGAGATACTGTATTTATTTCTATGTATGTAGTTCTGTGTATTTATTTGTGTATTTCTATGTATGTAGTTCTGTGTACTTATTTCTATGTATATGTATTTCTTTGTATTTATTTCTATGTATGTATGTATGTATTTCTTTGTATGTAGTTCTATGCATGTATATGTATGTATTTCTATGTATGTATTTTGTATTTTTCTGTTTGTATTTCTGTTTTTTTATGTATGTGTATTGTATTTATTTCTATGTATATGTATGTATTTCTATGTATTTTGTATTTATTGCTATGTATTTCTATGTATTTTTTTGTGTATTGTATTTATTTCTATGTATTTATTTGTATGTATTTCTATGTATTTATTTCTATGTATGTATTTTGTATTTATTGCTATATGTATTTCTATGTATGTTTTTTTTTTAATGTGTATTGTATTTATTTGTATGTATTTATATGTATTTCTATGTATGTTTTATGTATGTGTATTGTATTTATTTGTATGTATTTCTTTATTTATTTCTATGTATGTATTTTTCTATGTATTCATTTCTTTGTATTTATTTCTATGTATATGTATTTATTTCTATGTATGTATTTTGTATTTATTGCTATGTATGTATTTCTATATATGTTTGTATGTATGTTTTCTATGTATGTATATGTATTTATTTCTATGTATGTATTATGTATGTGTAGTGTATTTCTATGTATGTATTTTTGTTTGTATGTATGTGTATTGTATTTATTTCTATGTATTTGTATGTATGTATGTATGTATTTTTATGTATGTGTATTGTATTTCTATGCATTTTGTTTGTATTTCTATGTATGTATTTTGTATTTTTATGTATGTGTATTGTATTTCTATGCATTTTGTTTGTATTTCTATGTATGTATTTTGTATTTTTATGTATGTGTATTGTATTTCTATGTATTTTGTATTTGTATGTATTTCTTTGTATTTTGTATTTTTGTTTGTATTTCTATGTATTTATGTATGTGTATTGTATTTTTATGTATTTTGTATTTGTATGTTTGTATTTCTATGTATTTTTGTTTGTATGTATTTTTATGTATGTATTTTTATGTATGTATTTTTATGTATGTTTATGTATGTGTATTGTATTTCTATGTATTTTGTATTTGTATGTTTGTATTTCTATGTATTTTGTATTTTTGTTTGTATTTCTATGTATGTATTTTTATGTATGTATTTTGTTTGTATTTCTATGTATTTTGTATTTGTATGTTTGTATTTCTATGTATTTTGTATTTTTGTTTGTATTTCTATGTATGTATTTTGTTTGTATGTATTTTGTTTGTATTTCTATGTATTTTGTATTTGTATGTTTGTATTTCTATGTATTTTGTATTTTTGTTTGTATTTCTATGTATTTATGTATGTGTATTGTATTTTTATGTATGTATTTTTATGTATGTATTTTTATGTATGTATTTTTATGTATGTATTTTTATGTATGTATTTTTATGTATGTGTATTGTATTTCTATGTATTTTGTTTGTATTTCTATGTATTTTGTATTGTTTGTATTTCTATGCATGTATTTTTATGTATGTGTATTGTATTTCTGTTTATTTTGTATTTGTATGTTTGTATTTCTATGTATGTATTTTTATGTATGTATTTTGTTTGTATTTTTATGTTTGTATTTGTATGTTTGTATTTGTATGTATTTTGTATTTTTGTTTGTATTTCTATGTATTTATGTATGTGTATTGTATTTTTATGTATGTATTTTTATGTATGTATTTTTATGTATGTATTTTTATGTATGTATTTTTATGTATGTATTTTTATGTATGTATTTTTATGTATGTATTTTTATGTATGTATTTTTATGTATGTATTTTTATGTATGTATTTTTATGTATGTGTATTGTATTTCTATGTATTTTGTTTGTATTTCTATGTATTTTGTATTGTTTGTATTTCTATGCATGTATTTTTATGTATGTGTATTGTATTTCTGTTTATTTTGTATTTGTATGTTTGTATTTCTATGTATGTATTTTTATGTATGTATTTTGTTTGTATTTTTATGTTTGTATTTGTATGTTTGTATTTGTATGTATTTTGTATTTTTGTTTGTATTTCTATGTATTTATGTATGTGTATTGTATTTTTATGTATGTATTTTTATGTATGTATTTTTATGTATGTATTTTTATGTATGTATTTTTATGTATGTATTTTTATGTATGTATTTTTATGTATGTATTTTTATGTATGTATTTTTATGTATGTATTTTTATGTATGTATTTTTATGTATTTCTATGTATTTTGTTTGTATTTCTATGTATTTTGTATTGTTTGTATTTCTATGCATGTATTTTTATGTATGTGTATTGTATTTCTGTTTATTTTGTATTTGTATGTTTGTATTTCTATGTATGTATTTTTATGTATGTATTTTGTTTGTATTTTTATGTTTGTATTTGTATGTTTGTATTTGTATGTATTTTGTATTTTTGTTTGTATTTCTATGTATGTATTTTTATGTATGTGTATTGTATTTCTATGTATTTTGTATTTGTATGTTTGTATTTCTATGTATTTTGTATTTTTGTTTGTATTTCTATGTATTTATGTATGTGTATTGTATTTTTATGTATGTATTTTTATGTATGTATTTTTATGTATGTATTTTTATGTATGTATTTTTATGTATGTATTTTTATGTATGTATTTTTATGTATGTATTTTTATGTATGTATTTTTATGTATGTGTATTGTATTTCTATGTATTTTGTTTGTATTTCTATGTATTTTGTATTGTTTGTATTTCTATGCATGTATTTTTATGTATGTGTATTGTATTTCTGTTTATTTTGTATTTGTATGT
Source organism: Cirrhinus mrigala (assembly GCA_036247105.1). Classification (NCBI taxonomy): domain Eukaryota; kingdom Metazoa; phylum Chordata; class Actinopteri; order Cypriniformes; family Cyprinidae; genus Cirrhinus; species Cirrhinus mrigala. The sequence continues at coordinate 26,141,743 of CM070016.1, forward strand.
TTGTATTTCTATGTATGTATTTTTATGTATGTATTTTGTTTGTATTTTTATGTTTGTATTTGTATGTTTGTATTTGTATGTATTTTGTATTTTTGTTTGTATTTCTATGTATGTATTTTTATGTATGTATTTTGTTTGTATTTTTATGTTTGTATTTGTATGTTTGTATTTGTATGTATTTTGTATTTTTGTTTGTATTTCTATGTATGTATTTTTATGTATGTATTTTGTTTGTATTTCTATGCATTTTGTATTTGTATGTTTGTATTTCTATGTATTTTGTATTTTTGTTTGTATTTCTATGTATTTTGTATTTTTGTTTGTATTTCTATGCATGTATTATGTATGTGTATTGTATTTCTATGTATTTTGTATTTGTATGTTTGTATTTCTATGTATTTTGTATTTTTGTTTGTATTTTTATGTATGTATTTTTATGTATGTATTTTGTATTGTTTGTATTTCTATGCATGTATTATGTATGTGTATTGTATTTCTATGTATTTTGTATTTGTATGTTTGTATTTCTATGTATTTTGTATTTTTGTTTGTATTTCTATGTATGTATTTTTATGTATGTATTTTGTTTGTATTTCTATGCATTTTGTATTTGTATGTTTGTATTTCTATGTATTTTGTATTTTTGTTTGTATTTCTATGTATTTTGTATTTTTGTTTGTATTTCTATGTATTTTGTATTTTTGTTTGTATTTCTATGTATGTATTTTTATGTATGTATTTTGTTTGTATTTCTATGTATTTTGTATTTGTATGTTTGTATTTCTATGTATTTTGTATTTTTATGTTTGTATTTTTATGTTTGTATTTGTATGTATTTTGTATTTTTGTTTGTATTTCTGTGTATGTATTTTTATGTAATTTTGTTTGTATTTCTATGTATTTTGTATTTGTATGTTTGTATTTCTATGTATTTTGTATTTTTGTTTGTATTTCTATGTATTTTGTATTTTTGTTTGTATTTCTATGCATGTATTATGTATGTGTATTGTATTTCTATGTATTTTGTATTTTTATGTTTGTATTTCTATGTATTTTGTATTTTTGTTTGTATTTTTATGTATGTATTTTTATGTATGTATTTTGTATTGTTTGTATTTCTATGCATGTATTATGTATGTGTATTGTATTTCTATGTATTTTGTATTTGTATGTTTGTATTTCTATGTATTTTGTATTTTTGTTTGTATTTCTATGTATGTATTTTTATGTATGTATTTTGTTTGTATTTCTATGTATTTTGTATTTGTATGTTTGTATTTCTATGTATTGTATTTTTGTTTGTATTTCTATGTATTTTGTATTTGTATGTTTGTATTTCTATGTATTGTATTTTTGTTTGTATTTCTATGTATGTATTTTTATGTATGTATTTTGTTTGTATTTCTATGTATTTTGTATTTGTATGTTTGTATTTCTATGTATTTTGTATTTTTATGTTTGTATTTTTATGTTTGTATTTGTATGTATTTTGTATTTTTGTTTGTATTTCTGTGTATGTATTTTTATGTAATTTTGTTTGTATTTCTATGTATTTTGTATTTGTATGTTTGTATTTCTATGTATTTTGTATTTTTGTTTGTATTTCTATGCATGTATTATGTATGTGTATTGTAATTCTATGTATTTTGTATTTGTATGTTTGTATTTCTATGTATTTTGTATTTTTGTTTGTATTTCTATGTATGTATTTTTATGTATGTATTTTGTTTGTATTTCTATGTATTTTGTATTTGTATGTTTGTATTTCTATGTATTGTATTTTTGTTTGTATTTCTATGTATGTATTTTTATGTATGTATTTTGTTTGTATTTCTATGTATTTTGTATTTGTATGTTTGTATTTCTATGTATTTTGTATTTTTATGTTTGTATTTGTATGTTTGTATTTCTATGTATTTTGTATTTTTATGTTTGTATTTGTATGTTTGTATTTCTATGTATTTTGTATTTGTATGTTTGTATTTCTATGTATTTTGTATTTTTGTTTGTATTTCTGTGTATGTATTTTTATGTATGTGTATTGTATTTCTATGTATTTTGTATTTGTATGTTTGTATTTCTATGTATTTTGTATTTTTGTTTGTATTTCTATGCATGTATTATGTATTATGTATGTGTATTGTAATTCTATGTATTTTGTATTTGTATGTTTGTATTTCTATGTATTTTGTATTTTTGTTTGTATTTTTATGTATGTGTATTGTATTTCTATGTATTTTGTATTTGTATGTTTGTATTTCTATGTATTTTGTATTTTTGTTTGTATTTTTATGTATGTGTATTGTATTTCTATGTATTTTGTATTTGTATGTTTGTATTTCTATGTATTTTGTATTTTTGTTTGTATTTTTATGTGTGTATTGTATTTCTATGTATTTTGTATTTGTATGTTTGTATTTCTATGTATTTTGTATTTTTGTTTGTATTTCTATGTATGTATTTTGTATTATGTTTGTATTTGTATGTTTGTATTTGTATGTATTTTGTATTTTTGTTTGTATTTCTATGTATGTATTTTTATGTATGTGTATTGTATTTCTATGTATTTTGTATTTGTATGTTTGTATTTCTATGTATTTTGTATTTTTGTTTGTATTTCTATGTATGTATTTTTATGTATGTATTTTGTTTGTATTTCTATGTATTTTGTATTTGTATGTTTGTATTTCTATGTATTTTGTATTTTTGTTTGTATTTCTATGTATGTATTTTTATGTATGTATTTTGTTTGTATTTCTATGTATTTTGTATTTGTATGTTTGTATTTCTATGTATTTTGTATTTTTGTTTGTATTTCTATGTATGTATTTTTATGTATGTATTTTGTTTGTATTTCTATGTATTTTGTATTTGTATGTTTGTATTTCTATGTATTTTGTATTTTTGTTTGTATTTCTATGTATTTTGTATTTTTGTTTGTATTTCTATGTATTTTGTATTTTTGTTTGTATTTCTATGTATGTATTTTGTATTTTTATGTATGTGTATTGTATTTCTATGTATTTTGTATTTTTGTTTGTATTTCTATGTATGTATTTTTATGTATGTGTATTGTATTTCTATGTATTTTGTATTTGTATGTTTGTATTTCTATGTATGTATTTTGTATTTTTATGTATGTGTATTGTATTTCTATGTATTTTGTATTTTTGTTTGTATTTCTATGTATGTATTTTTATGTATGTATTTTGTTTGTATTTCTATGTATTTTGTATTTGTATGTTTGTATTTCTATGTATTTTGTATTTTTGTTTGTATTTCTATGTATTTTGTATTTTTGTTTGTATTTCTATGCATGTATTATGTATGTGTATTGTATTTCTATGTATTTTGTATTTGTATGTTTGTATTTCTATGTATTTTGTATTTTTGTTTGTATTTCTATGTATGTATTTTGTATTTTTGGTTGTATTTCTATGCATGTATTATGTATGTGTATTGTATTTCTATTTATTTTGTATTTGTATGTTTGTATTTTTGTTTGTATTTCTATGTATGTATTTTGTATTTTTGGTTGTATTTCTATGCATGTATTATGTATGTGTATTGTATTTCTATTTATTTTGTATTTGTATGTTTGTATTTCTATGTATGTATTTTGTATTTTTGGTTGTATTTCTATGCATGTATTTTTATGTATGTGTATTGTATTTCTATTTTTGTATTTGTATGTTTGTATTTCTATGTATGTATTTTGTATTTTTGTTTGTATTTTTATGTATTTTTATGTATGTGTATTGTATTTCTATGTATTTTGTATTTTGTTTGTATTTTTATGTATGTGTATTGTATTTATTTCTATGTATGTATTTTTCTATGTATTTCTTAGAAATAAATACAATGTATGTATTTCTATGTATGTTTTTATGTATACAGGCAATTCACCCTCAATCCAGAAGGGGGTGCCCGCAGTAAAGCAACTCTGTTTGATAACCGCCAGGAGAAGAACAGCGAATGTCAAGAGTTGCACACTTGAAAACAAAGCCCACTAGACCGTGACCATGTGCTGATTCTGAACGCGACTGACAAAGGCTTGCACACTCAACTGTCTGCGAAATGGAGCTTTATGCTCTTGTATCCTACCTCTTTCATTTGGCATAAATCCAAATATTCCAAAATATGACTTATTTGTATACTTTGTACTTCAGTCGTGTTTCAGTGAGGCAAGGCACGCTGATGTTTGGTTCACTGTGTTTTATTTTGATAAAGTACCAACTGCGCTGTCAAGTTAGCAATGCTAGAAGCCTGGAACTGGTATGTTTTGTGTTTGTGTGCGCCGGCACGATTACTTCAACTTTTCTCATACCAGCAAAATCAACTTAAACAAAAAACAAATAGAATGTCGCTTTCTGCCATTTAAGTTTCCTTTCGGTTACAAAACTGAAGCTCAGCAAATAATGTTATAGGCTGTTTTTTTTACACGTTTTTTTTTTCCCCCCCTGTCTATCAGTTAACTAAATTAAATATATTTCAAGTATGTATTCCTTGTATGTATATATGTATTGCAGATTTGATGGCCTATATATGGCATTAATTTGATATAATATTTAGTATTTTCACATGTAGGTGGAAAAAAATTGTTATTTGTACTACTGTCTGTGATTTGTTTTTCTGTTGTACTGAAATCATATCGAACCGAGACCCTCGAACTGAGGTACGTACCAAACAGTGATATCTGTGTACCGTTACACCCCTTATATATATATATATATATATATATATATATATATATATATATATATATATATATATATGTGTGTGTGTGTGTACATGTTCATATATAATTCCATGTAAATTTTAGATTTATATATTTTCTATATAAAAATCTATAATTTATATACTTTATAAAATGAAATGAATATCAAAATATAGTACTTATATTAAATAAGTAAATATATATATTTTTTTTGAATTACAAAAATATTATATAATTTCAATTCTAGTATTATAACCCATTTAAAAATAAACAATATTTCACAGGATTTGCATATTGTACATCTTTATATATCTAACATCTTTAACCATGGTTTAAAAAAAAAAAAAAACGTTTTTATTTTAGGATGTTGAAACATTTCTAATCTTTAGTTTTATTTAAAAAAAACAAACTTTTTTTTACTGAAATTGCACCTAAAAAAATTAACAAAAATTACAATTGTATTATTTTCTAAATATAGTATGATAAAACTTGTAATGTTCATTAATAGGGCTGTCAAACGATTAATCGTGATTAATCGCATACAAAAGAAAAGTTTGAGTTTGCCTAATAAATGTGTGTGTACTGTGTGTAGTTATGAATGGTACATACAAAATGTTTATATTCTTACAATATAAAAAAGTATAATAAATACATATACTTGTATATGTGTTTGTTTTCATATATACATATTAACAACACACAGTACACACATGTTAGGCAAAACTTTTATTTTATATACGATTAATTGCGATCAATCATTTTACAGACCTATTTGTTAACTAAACCAATAATTGCATCAACTGTTCCAGCCATGCAATATAGTTTATTAGCCTAACTGTGGACTACTGTAATGCTTTGTAGTAAATTGTTATATGAAATAAATATTCTTCACTTAATGAACACAGAAGCGCATCAGTGTACAGTACAATTCAACTGATGTTCAACTGGCCATTATAAAACTGACTTCTCTCTACAGCCTCGTTTGAAGCTCTTGGCAAAGGTTTATGCTGTCTTTTATCATATTGCTAATCTGCATAATGCATAAGAACATCCTTTACTTGAGGAGTTTTGCTTTATTTTAGTGTTCAAACGAGGCTTTGAGGTTTCATAAGAGATCTGTAAGTGCATAAATGCGACGTTCTCCAGCGCCAGCTTTAGCTCAGCAGATCTGATCTGCGACCGCCAGCTACATCATGCAATTAAATATTAATAGAGCATCTAAAACGTCTTCTAGGTAAAACACACACAGGATCGGGTTCAACGATGAATAATGGAACGCAATCATGGCAGATAACCGACGGAGCGCTCAAATCCGGCGTCAAAGACTACAAGCAGCAGTTTTGTCCAAGTGTTTACATTTTAATAGATGCTTTCAGGTCCATTTCTGTTCACAGATACATTTGATTGATTACACTGACAGCAATGAAATGTTAAAAGTGCAAATGCGGACGAACGGCTTATATCACCGGTTGACGGCTTGTCATGAGGTTAAGAAACGTTCCCAGCACAAGACAAACATGTCAATGGATTCACACACAACAACACAAATCAACAAGCGACCTGATTGTCAATGGTGATGAAAATCAATTAAAACAGATCAAACTTCAACATTATTTTCTCCATATCGTCACAAATATCCGACAAACATATATATATACACACAAAGAAACTATAGCTTCTATAATCTATGACTGCTATACAGCTAAAATAATCTCTTATCTTTGAGTAACATTAAAGGAATTATATATAAGACTAAAGCTTTTGTCTCTAATGTCAGAGATCATTTGAAATCTATTCACTGGTGGTGAGTAAAAAAAAAAAATCAGCGAAACTACGACAGCGTATGACGAACAGCAACTATACAGCAAATCGAATGAATGAAGATAATACTTGCAGTTCCCTATTTCGTCCACTTTGAAATTACATCTTCAATGTTTTTAAAAACACATGCAAAATGACACCAGATATTAACGTTAAGTCAGTAAACTACATTTTCTTTTTGGGTTGAAGATCCCTGTTAGGAGTAAAACACACAAACGACGTCTGAGTGAATCTCACGAAAACACATCCAGCTCACATTTCACCTGAAAATTAAAATGAGATTTTACCTAAAGAAAATAAAGCCTATTTTCAGGAGTATTCAAATATTTAGCATTATTTTTTATTTCTATTATTATTTGCACAGTTCTCATTACTGTAATGCATTTAGATGGTACATTAGTTTTTTTTTTGTAGTTCTCATTACTTTGTGTAATACAGTATTCTTTTGTTGTGTTATAGTAAAAAATTATTTTTCTTTATTCAGCACAAAGGTCGTACAACATAAATATTAGTGTAAAAATATTCATGACTTCATTCATGCATTACGATAATAATTGTTTATTTTTTTTTTAAATGAACAATGTGAACGATGCAAAAGCATTGCAATATTTTGCATTACCAAGGATGCATGTTTCCCCACTATTTTTATTAATGCTTATTTTTGGTTGTTATACAAAAAAAAAAAAAGAAGTTGTTTTTCTTATTTTTAATTAACCCAAATGAAAGGTAATAAAACATACACCATGTATAAATGTATAAAATGATTTTTTTTTGCATTACATTAATAAGTTTAAAAATGTGCAATGCACAATGTCACAATGCAAACAATTATTTTATAGTTTTTTTAAAGGAACGTTAAGATATTTTATTTTTAATTTGCATTATTTGCAATCTTCTTGCCAAGCAACCCCCCCAGTTCTCATTAATGCATTCAGAAATGTTTTCACGTTACTTTCAGTGTAATACAGCAATTTTTGTTGTAAAAACGTTGGAAAAAATCCTGAAAATTTTATTTATTAAAATAAACACAAATTAAAGGCAGTACAACAAATACCACCATGATGTACAAATATTAGTTAGTGACATTTTGCGTTACATTAACATAAAATTTTGATTAATAATGCCAATGCAAAAAACACACCAAAAAAAAAAAAAAAAGAAAGAAAAAAAGCCTGTTTTAAAGAGCATTGCATTTTACATTATTATTTTTTTTTTTTTGCATTATTCTATGCTTGCATTCAGACGGTGTACTATTTGTTGTAGTGAACAAAATGCTGTAATTTTTCTTTATTTAAATCACCAAATTAAAGGCAGTACAATAAATATGCTTAAGTACCACCATTTAGGCTTAAAATAACAAGAAATGTAAAATGTCACGATGCAAAAAAAAACATATATATTATACATTAAGATATTTTATTTTTAATTTGTGTTATTTGCATTATTCTTGCCAAGCGACCATTTTTCCCCCATAGTTCTCATTAATGCATTCAGACATTGTAATACTTTTTTCACGTTACTTTCAGTGTAATACAGCAATTCCTGTTGTATTATAGAAAAAAAATGCTGGAAATTTTGTTTATTAAAATAAACACCAATTAAAGGCAGTAAACCAAATACCACCATGATGTATAAATATTAATTAGTGATATTTTGCATTACATTGACATGAAATTTGGTTTAAAAAACTCAATGCAAAAAACAAAAACACAAAACAAAAACCGTTTTAAGGAGCATTGCATTTTGCATTATTCTAGCCAAGCAAGTAGTTTTATTTTATTAAAATTTTTCTGTTTAAATCACTAATTTAAAGGGAGTACAACAAATATGCTTAAGTACCACCAAAAAAAAAAAAAAAAAAAAAAAAGAAATGTAAAAATATCTGCTACGCACAATCTCACAATGCAAAACATCTAACAGTCCCAAAAATAGACAATTTTCTTGCAAAACTATAATTATCATACTTGACAGCTTTCGTGAGATTCACCCATTCAGTGCCGAACACGACGTACAGACGAGATACAACGTACAAACACTGATGTATTGCATAACACAGGTCATTTGCTGACGGCACGTAATCTACAGTGCAATCTGTGCCATAGTCTTAGAAATGGCTTCCTGGGTGACGCGACTAAACCCAGAGATTCAAGTAGAGTTAAAGGATATATTTCTACGCATGGAATGTCAAAAATTCACACATAAACCATCATGGCAGATGCCTTAAAGGGAGATCAGAGGACAAACATGCAGCTTTTGGACTACAGCGGATCACTAGAGAGGCCCCGAGGCAGCCAGACAGGAAGTGACACGCCTGCATACCGCGGTCAGGGCCAATCAGAGCGGGCGATTTATTCTGATCTATAAAGTGCTCGTCTTAAAGGATTGTAATAGACTGATAATGACTACTGATCTCAATCCGAGGCCGCTGAGAAGTCGTCAGGCTGGTCTCAGTATGGGATCTGGTTCTGGTAGTATTGCAGCCAGTCATAGGTTTTGCTCCTGAATCAGAGAAACAGAGTTTCACCACAAACGTTCACAATAAAACTTGAATATCAGATGACAAGGTGATGTTTGTTACCTGCTACTGAGGAAGCAGCGCTCGATGACTTTAATCATGAAAGCCGCGGCTTCCTTCTCGCTCATGTTGGGGTTGAACCTTTGCCTGTCGAACACAATACAGCACATTACAAAATAACTAAAAATTAAACAAACTAAATTAAACTGTAAATATAAAAATAATATAGTAATATAAAATAAAATAAAAAAAACAATTAAATAAAAATGGCAAAAACATTACTAAATTATTAAAAATGAAACAAAAATTCAGTTGAAAACTAAATATAAAAATAAAATAGTATAAAAAACAATAAAATACAAGAAAAAAAGGCAAAAGCACATTACAAAATTACTAAAAATTAAATTAAACTGTAAATATAAAAATAAAATAGTAATTTAAAATAAAAAAAATAATACAATACAATAAAATGGCAAAAACAATAAAATTCAACAAAAATTAAATTGAAACCTAAATATAAAATAAAAAAATAAAATAAAATACAATAAAAATGGCAAAAGCACATTACAAAATTACTAAAAATTCTACAAAAATTAAATTGAAAACTAAATATAAAAATAAAATAGAAATATATTAAAAAAAAAACAATAAAAATGGCAAAAACACTTTACAAAGTTACTAAAAATTAAATTGAAAACTGTAAATATAAAACTAAAACAGTAATATAAAATAAAAAATAAAAATAAATAAATACAATAAAAACTGCAAAACCACATTACAAAATCACTAAAAATTAAACAAAAACTGTAAATCTAAAAATAAAAGTTAATTCAAAATATTAATTTCTAAAAATACAAATACATATATATACATATATACACACACACACACGTATACAAAAATAATACTGATGTACAGCAATCAGCATTTTAGAGGAAGAAAGAACAGATTAGAGTGTTAAATAAGTATTGAATATTCAGTAACGTACTTCAGCAGTTTGATAGTCTGTCCTCTGAAGCACGGCAATCCCGTGTCGAGCATCAGCGTCACCAGTGATACAACAGCATCCATGTACGGCCTGAAAAAAAAAGAAGAAAACACACATAACAGAGCAAAAAAAAGGCATGAAACGTACAATCTAATTATTTGAAACTGATAGAAAACCAGGGCTATTACAACATCAATGAGATGCTATTGTAGCTTTTATCAATATTATGAATGATTTTATATTTGAAAGTCTTTAAAATTAAAAATGAAATATATTATATATTATTTACATTATTTATGTTCTTATATTTTATATATGTATACTTTTTGTAATGTTACTTTTTTTGTTTTAATTTTACTTTTTTAATGTTTATTATTATTATCATCTTCTTAATATTTTTAATGTTTTTATTTTTTGTTTTATTCATTTTTATTTCAGTTTTAATTTTAGTTATTTTAGTAAATCAAGTTAAACTAAATGAAAATAAGAAACACTGTCTTGGCAAGTAGTTAAAATAAAATAAGTTCAAAGTTTTCTTTATATTTTAGTTTATATCCATTAAAAGTTTATATTTTTTCAAGTAATGAAAATATTTCATGGTTTCAGTTTTCATTTTAATTTAAAATGAAAAATTAAATCCCTTTAGAAAGCAAACCCTATACAATCGTAAAACATTGGGATGGTTTCCACGGGACAGAATCCGCCCACAGAGGGCAGCCAAAATCCTCCCAAATCCTTCCCAGACTCCCTCCTGTGTCCACACGCCTGACCTAATCCCTCATCTCTGAGGATGCTGCAATATTGAAGAGCGGCCGTCTCACCTTACTGCCAGGTATCCGCGCACACACATCTCCATGAACCATTTAAAGGGAGTGGCCTCCATCTTGTTGCCCATGATCATCACCATCTCGTCAGTCAGCTTGATGTCGGGCTCCCAGCCCAGATTACCACCTGGAGAACTCTCAAACATGAAGCCGAAATCTAAGACACAAAAACAGAAAATACAGTCAGCCATTCAATACATTTTAAAAAAAGATAAAAAAAAAAAATAAATATATTTTTTTAAATGTCTAAAATTTAAGTTAATTTATCATTTATTTAATAAATTAATTAATGTATTTATTTTAAGTTACATTTGTGTTTCTATTACAAGAATGGAATAATTAATGCGTTGTAAGATAAACATTTTCTTTGTTTGATACACAATAGATATACTATTAAAATAATATGTAAAAAAAAAAAAAAAAAAGAGTCATTGAATTAATGTTAATTTATAGTTAATTTATAAATGTAAAATTTTATTTTAATTTTACATTTAATTTAATAATTAAAAAAATAATTAGTTTGAGTCTAATATGAGCTTTTATTGAAAGAATGCATGATGTACCAAAGAATATATTATTAAATGATTAATATGTAGTGGTTACCAGGGTTATTATCATTAACATGTTTGTTAATTGCAAAAATAATCTAAATATTAGATTAAAAAAAGCTTATACTAAATAAAAATTTGAAACGATGCCTTGGCAACTAACTAAATTAAGTTTAAGGTAAAGCAAAATCAATCAATCAATCAATCGATAAATAAATAAATAAATGAAAGAAAGAAAGAAAGACGAACTGGAAATAAATAAAAGCTGAAACCGAATTAAACCTAAGGGTAAAATAAAAATAAATTAAACCTAAAAGGTAATATTTATTAAAAATAAATAAATAAATAAACAAATAAATAAAAAATGCAGACACACAAATAGAAAATTAAAAAAATATATATATACAAAAGATTTAACTCAAATTAAAATAAAAACTGAAAATATAAAAATGAAAGGCAATTCAAAATATCAACAAAAAATTCAAAACAGAACATAAATGCATCATTTATTATAGCTTTTAATTCATATTTTGAATCAACTTTTATTTTTTTATTTTATATTTAAAATAACACTTGTGGTTAGCCAATCATAAGAGGTCATTCACATATCTTAAAATGTACAGTTACAAAAATGGTCTTTTTTTTAATAAAATATTAGGAAAACATGAAGGAAATTAGTCAAATAGTCAAAATTATGGTGCATGGCTAACATTACAAGTGGATTTTGGGGGCGAATAAATGAAATGCTACCAAAGCTAGTTTGGTTTAACCCGACTGACCGATATGGATGAGATGGCCTTTGCTGTCCAACATGATGTTGCCGTTGTGTCTGTCTTTGATTTGTAAGAGGAAGAGCAGCAGACTGTATGCGGCCATACTGCGGATGAAGTTATACCGAGCCTTTGAGATACAGAAAGAGAGAAGTTACACAAGATGCATTAGAAATAAACTGCATAAGCAATTCAATACAACATGAAATGCACTGAAGCAAGTGTTTGTCACCTTCTGGAAGGCCAGCGTGGACTCGTCCCCGTACTGGTTCCTAAAGTAGTCGTACATGCCAAAGTCAGTCTGCCGGCCGAGCTGATCGCGGGACTTACAGTCCGGGATGCACTCGATCACGCCGCACTGAAAGAGTCAAACGGGAAATGCAGGTAAGCAGAACTTCAGCAGGTCAGGAACATGAAGTCTGACAGGAAGCTCAAACGACACTCACTCCAGGAGCCGTGGCCACCACCCGGTACGGGAACACGAACAGATCCAAACCCACCAGCTGAAAGATGTTCTTGAAGAGACCGATGATCTGAAGGGCGAGCATGTCCTGATAGAAAATTCATAAATCAAATTAATGGTGAATAATAATTCATAACATATCAAAGTCAATTTTCACCCAAAAAAATAAAAAAATAAAATAAAATAAAAATAAGAAATTACATTGGCATTTATTTTTATTAATAATTTATTTTTAAACATAACAGATGCTTTTAACTAGATGACAGTGCATTCAAAGTACACATTTTAATCAGATTTAATGCTCCCTTTAAATTTTACATTTTTCATGACAATTAAGCCATTATAGAATTTTTATGAGAATTTCCCATAAAATTCTTATTATTGTAATGGTTTCCAAAGAATTGCCTTAAAAATAAATTCAACTTGTAACTTGAATTACTTTTACATTGAAAAAACATACATATAACATAACATAATAATTGTATCTGATGTAAAACAAATGCCAAATATGGTAGAAATATATATATTTATTTATTTATTTAATATGTTGATGTGACGTTCCCTGTGCTTTCGTTTTTGGGAGCTTGATGACTGGGGACTCCGCCTACAATTGAATCTGGTTTACTGGTCACACCTGACTTTGCTTTGTTTTTGGTTTCGTTTTGGTTCCCCGTTTTTGTTCCCCATTTTTGTTTATGTTTTGGACTCCGCATTGTACATTTTTGGGATACAACAACAATACATTACACTCGTTCAGACACCCCGCATTACGCACTGATGAAACTGATGCTTACAGAAATATTGTCTTATTATATTGTTTTCTTATTTTGTTTTGGAATTAACTGTTGATTAATAAAGTCTTTTCCTTTTGAGTTCAGTTAAAGTTGCGTGTGTGTCCTCTTTGTTGCTTCCCTCTGAGCCAGGGGTTGTAACAGTTGACGTATAAAATCTTCTAAGAACTAAAAATTTTTTTATTATTTTGGAGTGAAATATATATATGAAATATAATGTAATATAATATAAAGCGTAACATAATATAAAATGTTTTTTATGAGAATCTTTTATAAGAAAATTCTCATTAATTTGTTGATCTACAAAATCTAAGAACTAGAACTTTTTTTTATTTTGGAGTGAAATATATATATGAAATATAATGTAATATAATATAAAGAGTAATATAATATAAAATAATAGAAATTAATAATAGAAATAAATCTTTTATGAGAACATTATCATTATCGATGAACTACTTTATAAATAAATTAAAACTTGAAACTTGACTTTTATATTGAGAAAATATAATACAATATAATATAATAATTGTATCTGATGTAAAACAAATGCAAAATATGGCAAAAATTAATTTATTTAATATGTTGATGTACAAAATCTTCTAAGAATTGTAATTTTTTTTTTATTTTGTTGTGAAATATATATATGAAAACACCACACACACACACACACATTTATATTTACTTTTATATTTGTTTATTTATATTTATTTATATTTTTATTTATTTACTTATATATTTGTTTATATATATAAGTAAATACATATATAACATATAACATATAACATATAACAAAAAAAACATATATAATATATATATATATATATATATTGTTCATTGTTTTTGTTCATGAAAGTGTTGTATTTTTATGAGAATCTCCAATAAAATTTTCATTAATGGTTTCAGATTTTATTTTCTCTTTATTTATTATTGATATATTTATTTATTTAATTAGTGGATGTACACATCTTTTAAAGTTTATAATTTATTTCTTTATTTTGGAGTGAAATATAAAACATACAAAATCTTACTGGTATTAAAAATGATAATTTCTTATTTCGTTCTTTGATTTTGGAGTGAAATATGATTTCAGAGGTTTAATGAGATTTCCTCATTTACTTTACATATGTTTGCCATGATACTGACCTGTCGGCAATCATCGCCCACTTTAAAGATGGCCGCCTGCCAGCAGATATTTTGAGCCGTCTCTGGATTCTCATCAGCTTCATCCTGAGAGTCTGATGGGCATCGCAGACCTGCAGACACACAGACAACGGGCCGCTGATGATCATACAGAAACTGCATGTAGGCTGCAATCACTGCAAGTTCACGTCATATGAAAGGTCATGTGCGACTCACCCTCTTTTTCAAGCTCGCTAACTCCACACCTCTTCACTTTGAATTTTGCCAGATAAGGGGCTTTGGCAGCGCTGTAAAAACAGCCTAATGTTAATGAGCTCATAAATCACATGTGAAATGTAAACAGATAGCATGTGAACAGGTTTCTGGCGAGCTGGGATGTTTGGCGGTACCTCTGCATAGGTGTTCCTGACTTGTAGTCGATATCGAGGACGATAGCTTCTGGATTGCTTGGCAAATAGCATCCTGATTACAGTGTCAGAAAGAGATTAAAAAAAAAAAAAAAGACAGAAATACCTAATAAGTAATATTTTTAAAGCTCAATTACTCTTATCACAAATAACTATCCAGATTTATCTTAAATTGACCAATTGCTGACCTGACTGAACTTTGATTTCTGACAGCGCCTTCAGACACGCTCTCTTCCTCTCATCTCCTTTCGGAACAGGCCTGAAAACAAGAACGACATGCTTTTTTATATTCTCTTATACAATCAAGGTATATTTTGCATAAAGAAAATGAAAAATATCTGCACAATTACTTTAATAAGAAATAAAAGAAATACTACAATGCATTGACTTTTTCATTTAAAGGTAGTACAAAAAAATAAAAAATAAATAAATAAATGCTACTAATAATAATACCTACATGTACAACAAAATCATTTAAATATTATTAGATTTTGTTTTTCACTTTACATTAAGGACAATAATTTTTTTTTTTTTTTTTTGCATTACAGTTATCATTTTTAGAAGGGACAATGTGCCATTTTCACAAGAATTAAATAGTGCAAAATATCCTGTTAGCTTAATTGTCTTGCAAAAAAAAAAAAAAAAAGCTTATTTATTTCTTTTAATTCTGTGGCAAGTTATGACTCAGACCAGACAGGTTTCATGAGATTCACCCTTTTACATTAAATAATTTAATCTTAAAATCTTTCTTCATTTTCTTGTAAACATACTTTCTATTTTATTTTTCTTAATTTTGCAGTGAAGTATGACCTGGACACGTCAGGTTTTGAGAGATCTACCCTTTTAACATGAAATAATTTTTGCATAGTGCAAAACAGCTTTAGGTTCTAATAATTTCTAATTAATTTTTTCTTAATTTTGTGGCAAAATATGAAGTGGACCCGACAGGTTTCATGATTTTTATTTATATGCATTTTTTATTTTTATAAATTAAGTATTATGTTTATAAATTGAAATATTTTTATAAATATTTTTAATTTTTATTTGATTTGTTTATTTGATTTGTTTTTACGGTGACTTCTCAAGTTAATGCATCATTACTCATGTTAAAAAAACATAAATGTTTAATATTAATAATAATAAAAATAAAATTGTGTCATTTCTAGACTTGGTAAAGTCATGGGAATAAATATTAAAAATACTTTTTAAAATATTAAAAAAAATTCTAGTTATATCAAAGTCTAGTTATGAATATATTTTATTGGGTAGAAATTGATATTTATTATTAAACAAATAATTTTAAACACCTTGTAATCACAAATGACAAAAATCATGACATGCAGGTAAACAAACACAATTTTTATATTTATATATCAAGTATTATATTTGTAAATGAAAATACTTTTATAGTGACCAATTTTGATTGTTTTTACTTTGACTTTTCAATGTAATGCAATGCATCACTGCTGGAAAAACAAAGCAAAACATTAATTTCTAATATTAATAATAATAAAACTCTGATTTCTAGACCAGAAAAGTCATGGGAATTAATATTAAAAATATTTTTTAATTATTAACAAGTAAAAAAAAATGTTTTAGTTATAAAAATATTTTATTGGGTAAAAACAGATTATTTATGAGTAAAAAAATAATTTTAAACACCTTGTAATCACAAATGACAAAAATCATGACATGCAGGTAAACAAATACAATTTTTATAGTTATATAAAATATTTTGTATTTATATATCAAGTATTATATTTATAAATAAAAATAAGTTTATAGTGATCAATTTTGATTGTTTTTACTGTGACTTGTCAATGTAATGCATCACTGCTGGAAAAAAAAAACAAACAAACAAAAACATTAATTTCTAATATTAATAATAATAAAATTGTGTGATTTCTAGACCTGGAAAAGTAATGGGAATTAATATTCAAAATATTTTTAAATTATTAAAAAGTAAAAAAAAAAAATATTGTTTATTTTATATTTAAAATGTTTTATATTTATATATCAAGTATTTTATTTATAAATAAAAATAATTTTATATTGATCAATTTTGATTGTTTTCACTGTGACTTTTCAATGTAATACATCACTGCTGCAAAAAACAAAACAAAAAAACAAACAAAAAAACATTAATTTATAATATTAATAATAATAAAATTGTGTGATTTCTAGACCTGGAAAAGTAACGGGAATTAATATTAAAAATATTTTAAAATAAAAAAAATAAATAAAAAAATTCTAGTTATGTCAAGTTTAAGTTATAAAAAAAAAAATGTATTGGGTAGAAACTGATATTTATGAGTAAAAAATATTTTTAAACACCTTGTAAAATGACAATTCATGACATGCAGGTAAAAAAATAAATAAAAATTTTTGCCTTTCATTTTGTTTTACTTTAGAATTCAAATTGAGTTTAATTTGATGTTTTTATGATTGAATTAATTAGCAGCTTATCTCCTAACAAACTCATTTTAAATCATCATCGTATACATCCTTCAGGTATAGCACCATCCTAGAATAAACTTCAATAAAGCTCATAAATCAATCTGAAATCAAATTGAACTCACTTGATAATAGCAGAGACGTTAGTGATCTTGTTGAAGAAGTCAAACTCGCGCTGGTAAAAGTCTTTAGCGGGGCCCGACAGAGAGTGTGTGATCTCCTCCACCATCTGCTCCAGAAGATCACCGATGTCCGCTGAACCACAACACAACCCCAACACTCAATAAACACACTTTTAGGTACTATTAACCTGTACATCTCACGCAATAACATCTAAAAACATTGTAAACCTGAATTTTCGATTTGAAATATAAATCTTTCATAACATTATAAATTTCTTTACTGTCACTTTTGATCAACTGAATGCATTCCTGATGTATAGAAGAAGTAATTTATACTGGACACATTCAGACAGGTGACGTACGATCTTTCTGATGGCCCTCCTCGTCCAGAAAGATGTTGGTCTTCATGTTCCATATGAACTGATGAGCGAGGAGCTGGGACTTCTGCGCGGCCCACAGGATGTACTCGCGCACGTAACCCATCTGTCAAAAAGGCCAGTGAAGATGTTAATACCAGCCCGGGGCTGTGTGAGTCAGATGAAACCACTGTTGTGTTAAGAAAAAGGAGTTCAGGAAAGGTCACAGTTCACTCTTGCTCACCTTGTCATAGCGCAGCGCTTGAACGATTTGAGGAATGTAAAACAAAATGGCGTCCTGTAAGAGAAACGAAAGTCAGAAATCACAAAATTTTATCTGTTCCTGCAAGATGAAGATCACTTCTATGACACAGTTTAAGTTCACAGTTTGGAGTTTAAAATCATAAACACCCTTCAAAACATCTCCTTTTGTGTTTCACAGAAGAAAGAAAGTCATACAGGTTTAAAATGAAGTGTCTCGTATTTTCTTTTTTTGAAAAGAAAATTTCTCTACATCTAGAAAAGTCATAAAAAATAATATTAAAAATATTTTCAAAATATTAAAAATTCAAGCTGTCAAATATTTTATTGGGTTAAAAAATTGGTATTTGAAACGTGATTTCTAGGCCTGGAAATGTCATGGGAATTAACATTAAAAATACTTTGAAAATATAAAAAAAAAGTCAAGTAATTTTTTAAATAAATAATAAAAAAAAAGGGTCAAACTCTAAAATATTTTATTGTTTACAAATTGCTTTTTGAAACATGAGATTTCTAGACCTGGAAAAAGCATAGGAATTAATATTTTAAATATTTTAAAAATATTAAAAAGTCAAGGAAATGTTTATAATGAACATTTTTTTCTTCTAGTTATATTAAGCTTTAAATATTTTATTGGGCAGAAATTGCTATTTGAAACATGAACTCTAGGCATGGAAAAGTCATGGGAGTTAACATTAAAAATATTTTAAAAAATATCAAAAATTTAAGCTCTAAAATTATTTATTGGGTAAAATTGTTATTTTAAACGTGATTTCCAAGCCCGAAAAAAAATCATGGAAATTGACATTAAAATTTTTTTAAAATAATAAAAAACAACAAAATTTTTAATTAACATTTTATTTTTCTAATTATGTCAAATTCTAAAATACTTTATTACATAGAAATTGTTTTTTGAAACATGTGATTTATAGACCTGGAAAAAAAATCATAGAAATTAATATTTAAAATATTTTAAAAATGTATTAAAAAGTCATGGAAATGTTTATAATGAATATATATTTTTTCTAGTTATTTTAAATTCTAAAACATTTTATTGGGCAGAAATTGCTATTTGAAACATGAATTCTAGGCCTGGAAAATTTATGGGAATAAAAATGTAAGTAATTTTTTTTAATTAACCGTTTTCTATTATGTCAAACTCTAAAATGCTATATTGGGTAAAAATAGCTTAAATATATTTTAAATATTTAAATTTTTTAATGTTAAAAAGTCAAGGAATATATATTATAAAAAATATAAAAATATATACTTTTCTTGTTATATTAAGCTCTAAAATATTTTATTGGGCAGAAATATGATTTCTAGACCTGCAGAAGTCATAGCAGCTAATAGTAAAAAAGTTAATGACTTTAAGGACTTACTTTTTTCAAAAATATTTTATTGGATAAAAATTTTAATTTTAAGCGTGATTAAAAAAAAAGACCTGAAAAATCCATGGGAATTAATATTTAGAATATTAAAAATTCAAGGAACTTGAATTTGAACTAGAAAAGTGACGTAATAAAGAATGGTTGAAACTTATTGTGGAATTTAATTATTTCTTAAATTATTTTATTAACTATTACTATAAACATCATTTTAAATATTTATATAACCATTAAAATATTTACATAAATAAAAAGATTTAAAAAAGAACAGCTTTGTCATTGCAGCTGTCGAATAAGGTCTTGGCAATGGGGTTCTTGGAGCCAAAGACAGACTATAGCGCAGCCCAGGTGGTACGTACAGGAGGGAAGGAGCGCAGGACTTTGACTCCGTACTGAGCGGTCAGTGGATGAGGAGGGTACATGCTGGAGAAGTACGAGAGGCCGGTGGGAGGATCCGCGGGAGCCCAGCACAGGATGTGACTCAGCTCTGGAGAATCAGCATCAATGGTGTGCCAAGTCACCAGGAACTATGGAAAGAAAAAAAAAAAAAAAAAAAAAAAAAAACACATAAGCAACAATGAGAGTGATTTCTAGCACGTACAGGTACATAATGTCCTGTTGTGGTAGAACGGCGGCTCTGACCTTTACTGCCTCCGGCACGTCACTGACAGCGCCAGGATCCAGTCGAACCAGACGGGTCACTTCAGCCACAATAGCGTCTGCATTTTTGAACCTAAAAAACAAGAAAATAGATCATACAGTGACATCAAAAAGAACTCTTCACCAAAACCTCAAAACTGGACCGAAAGCTTATTTTGCTAATCAAATGATGTGATACTCTAAAGAGCAAAATTGCATTAGTAAACACATATAATATTGTCCATATTTAATTAGGTCAAAATATTTAAGCAAACTGTTCAGTACTGAACTCACTAGAGTTTAGAACAGAGCTATTTTGCATAACGTGGCACTGGAATTTTGTTTGAAATTCTTATTATTCTTTATTATTCTATAAAAAGAGTTTTGTGTAATTCAATTTTGGGAAAATGTGCATGATTGTTATGAAAAAGTCAATGCAAAAAAAGGTCCTAAAATAGGAAAACATTTTAAAATTTTTTAAAACAATTTCCTTCTGTGTAAAAATGTGAGTGCACTTTTGAGTAAAATAAAATAAAAAATAATAAAATAAAATTACTTTTTTGTAAACAATTCTTTTGTGTAAAAATGTAAGTGCATTTTTAAATAATATAACATAATATAATATAATATAATATATATTTTTAATATTATAGAAAGAGTTTTGTTTTTTATATTTTGGGAAAATGTGCATAATTGTCATCAAGACACTGCAAAAAGGTCCTAAAATAGGAAAACATTTTAAACATTTTTCAAAACAATCTCCTTATGTGTAAACTGTGAGTGCACTTTTGAGTAAAATAAAGTATAAAATAAAATATTTTTTGTAAGCAATTCCTGTGTAAAAATGTAAGTGCATGTTTTAATAATATAATATAATATAATATAATATAATATAATATAATATAATATAACATAATATAACATAATATAACATAACATAACATAATATAATATAATATAATATAATATAATATAATATAATATATATTTTTTCCATATTATAGAAAGAGTTTTGTTTTTTTACATTTTGGGAAAATGTGCATAATTGTAATAAAAAGTGTCACTGCAAAATTTTTTTTAAAAATTCCTGATGTGTAAAAATGTGAGTGCACTTTGGTAAAATAAAATAAAATATTTTTTTGTAAACAATTCCTTTGTGTAAAATTTTAAGAGCATTTTTAATATAATATAATATAATATAATATATCTTTTTTATATTATAGAAGAATTTTTGGGGAGAAATTTGGGGAAAATGTGAATAATTTTCATTAAAAAAAGTCACTGCAAAAAATGTGCTAAAATAAAACATTTTAAACATTTTTTAAATCAATTTCCTGATGTGTAAAAATTTAGTGCATTTTTTAATAATAATATAACATAATATAATATAATATAAACATAGTATAATATTTTTCCACATTAGAGTAAGAGTTTGGTTTGGGGAAAATGTGCAATATTATCATTTAAAAA
Organism: Cirrhinus mrigala; assembly: GCA_036247105.1. Lineage (NCBI taxonomy): Eukaryota > Metazoa > Chordata > Actinopteri > Cypriniformes > Cyprinidae > Cirrhinus > Cirrhinus mrigala. Next base: position 26,163,420 of record CM070016.1, read on the forward strand.
AATGTCAGTAAAAACAGGTCCTAATATGTCCTAATATCAGCTCAAATGATTAAAATATTATTATTTTTTTTTTTCACTTAACTCTAAAGGTTAGACAACTCACTAGTTTAGCACAGAGTTACAGTCTCGTTATTGCCATACCTTGCTGGAAGCTGTAAGGCCAGATACGGAGCGATACTCCAGGCCAAATTGACGTTGTCCTTCCACTGTTTCTCACTCAGGTTGATGTATTTGGATCTCCAGTTGGAGATGCTGGTCTCCACCGACTGCTCTGTGGCGATGGCCAGCTCCTGCGTTGACAGTGGGTTGTACCAAGTGGTCAGTCGCTCGATCTCACTGGCCTGTTTAAAAAAAAAAAAAAAAAGTCAAGACACAGGAAAAGACACAGGAGTGTATTTCTTTAATAGGAACCAGGCAGGGGAAAAACCATCCCTACCAGTAAGGCCAAAAGTAGCGTCCTGCGCTTCATGTAGTACTTGTGCAACTGGGTGCCTCTGTTGCTCTTTTTGGACATGCCTATCGTGAGAGAAAACAACAGAAGACATAGTATCAGACCTGAATGAGGACTAAACATTAAACTTTCTGGACCGCGCACGCAAGTTATAGAGGTGTTAGTGTAATACTTTAACTACTCTAGCTGGTTAACAAGCAGAGCTGGTTCTACCCTGTGACCAGTGATATTTTAGTATCATATTATAGTTTTCAACATTTTGAAATAGTTTTTATTTTTAAATTCAATTTAAATTTTAATAAAAATTACAATGTTTTTGCCATTATTATTATTATTTTTTTTTTATCTTAAACATCAATTGTTTTTATACATTTGTATTTCTTTTTTTTTTTTTTTTTTTTTTTTTAAATACATCATGTTTAGTAAAAAATAGAAATACTGCCTTGGTTTTTAATTTTTTTTTTAGATATTTTATTTTGTTTCAGTTTATGTGTATTTTAAGTAACAAAAATATTGTTACGGCTTTAGTTTTAGTTAAGTATAATAACCCCGGGTGTGACTATAAAATATGACATCCTTGTAGCAATCAAAAATGTTATGACATTTGTGTGGAAAAGATTTTAAACAGTTTTTTAAACCTTTTCTTTATGTGTAAAAATGTCAGTGCACTTTTGAAACGATGAAAAAAAAATACATTTAATTAAATTAAAATTTTCACATAGGTAAATCAATTTGTCAAAAATGTCAGTGCACTTTTTAAACACAATGAAAATAAAAATATTTTTTTTTTAGTTACATAACAAAAAGTTTAGAAAAAATTAAATTAAAAATTAGAAATACTGAATACTGAAATAAAGTATTTAATATTTAAATATTTTATTTTGTTTCAGTTTATGTGTATTTTAAGTAACAAAAATATTTTTATGATTTAGTTAAATATTATAATCCTGGCTGTGACTACAATCAAAAATGCTTTTATTACATTTGTGTGGAAAAGATTTTAAACGTTTTTTTAAACAGTTTCTTGATGTGATTGTCAGTGCACTTTTGAAACACAAAATAAAAAAAAATATATTCATTAAACAAATTTTTTCTGCCATTAAAATTTATTTATTTATTATTTATTTTTATTATTATTTATTTATTTTTTCACTGAACTTGACGCAGTGCATTCTGGGATTGCATGTTGCACATATAATTCTTAAAAAAATAGCTAAAGTTGCCTTAAAATTATGTAAAATGAGATGCCTTAGAAGGTAGGTAGAAAGTTGCATAGGTTACATAAACAAAAAAAAAGTTAGAATTTAAAAAAAAATGAAGTATTTAATATTTAAAATTTGTATGTTGTTTTAGCTTAGGTGTATTGTAAGTAACAAAAATATTTGTATGGTTTTAGTTTTAGTTAAATATAATAACCCTGGCTGTGACTACAAAATATGACATCCTTTTAGCAATCAACATCTTATATAACTGTATAAGATTTTAATTAATATACATTTTTTCTACTTACTTAAAGTAGAAACCGCTATTTGTGTGTTAAAAACAAAAAAACAAAAAAAATGTACTGGTAATAAAAAATTCAAACCCTGAAAGAGCATTCAGTTATTGGAATTATGGGATTTAATTATTCTCATTATTTTATATTACTATTATTACAGAATAAACAAATAACTCTCTCTCTCTCTCTCTCTCTCTCTCTATATATATATATATATATATATATATATATATATATATATATATATATATAATATATATATATATATAGACAGAAAGAGAGAGTTTTTTTATTTGTTTGAGCCTCACATTAAGCACTTTGTCCTAGTAGTTAATTGGTCTTTTAAACTTTAATTAGGTTGGTTTTGGATTTAACGTGTTCTTATGCTATTTTAGCTTTACACAATAGAACAATCAGTGACAGTTCACAATTAGGGAGATCACTGCATTAGCAGGTGCACATTGGTTAAACGGATTAAATCATTAAAACAAATCAGGATGAGTGAACAGGTCAAAGAGCTGTTGTGTGTTTGAGCGATACCTGATTTCTTGGAGGTGGTGGACATCCCACTGGAGAGAGGGTAGGTGTTAATCCAGCCCTGAGCGCTCTGCTGGCGGGAACCCATGCCCATGTCCATGTTGTTCCTCGGGTCGGCGGCGTTCATCACAGACAAACTGTTCAGGGACGGATCCTGGTTGTCTGTGAGAGAAAATGTTGTTCAGAGAAGGATTTTGCAGAATTTTATTCTCCTCTCCGATACTAAACACCTACACTATCAGAGTGAATCTCATAAAGAGTGTCTGCAGATCATATGTTACCCCAAAACCAAAAGGAAAAAAGCCCTATGCATAAAGAAAATGAAGGCAATTCATCATATATATTTTATTGCATTGTGATAAAATGTTAATTACTGTAATACATCATGATTTGTTTTTTTTTTTTTTTAATTATTAGTAATTCTAATTTTTCTTTCATTATTTTTTTTTCATAACATATTAAATAATATTCCAATGATATTTATTTCAGAATTTGGCTATTTATATAATTATAGTGAAAAGACTTTAAAAATAGACAAAAAATTCAATTAATTTATTGATGAGCAAAATGTGCACTTAATATAAAAATAATACATAATATACAAATCATATTATGCATTATTTATTTTATATTTTGTGCACATACAGTAATTAACTGAAATTACTTTTTTTGATAATGTGTGGAAAATTGTGCACAAAGGAAAAAAAATACATGATATAATATAACATAACATAATATAATACCATATAATATTATATAATATAATACAACAAAAGTGCACTAAAATAAAATGTCTTTGTCTCATTAAATATATATTATGTTTTATTTTTGTTTTTATGCATCATATTTATTGCACATAAATTAACCGAATTTGAATGAATTTAATTAATTTTTTAATAATGTGAGGGAAAATGTGCACAATTGTGCACAAAGGAAAAAAAATATAATATAATATAATATAATATAATATAATAAACAAAAATGTGCTAAAATAAATTGTCTGTCTCATTAAAAAAATATATTGTATTTATGCATCATATTTATTGCACATAAAGTAACTGAAATAAATTGAATGAATTTTTTGATAATGTGAGGGAAAATGTGCACAATTGTGCACAAAGGAAAAAAATATAATAAATATATTAATATAACACAATATAACAATATAATATAATCTAAACAAAAATGTGCTAAAACAAAATGTCTTTGTCTCATTAAACATATATTATGTATTATTTTGGTATTTATGCATCATATTTATTGCACATAAATTAACTGAAATAAATTTATTGAATTTGTTTTTGATAACGTAAGGGAAAATGTGCACAATGTCATGAAAGAGAAAAAAACCTACATATATATTTTTTATTTATTTTTCATATTTGTTTCTTCTGATTTAGGGGTGAAATATGACGTGGACATGCTCCCGACAGGTTCTGTGAGATTCACTCATTATTTGTAAGCTAATGTTCTTCGTTTATCCCATTTCCAACTTTCTGCTTTGACTATTTTGTTCCATCATTCCAGCACTTTTTCTCCTTCCCCTTTCCCATTAGCTTTAATGAATTATTAACACACAGCATCCGAGGAAGAGAAGGCTGCAAATTATACATCGACGAGTAAATACCAAACGGAGCAACTGATTTGTGGTGCTGTCTGGCGATGTAGCACATCACACGATGGAGAGGCTTTAAGGGACGAATGAAGTCTCAATTAGTTCTCTGATATTGAAATGATCATGCATTTTACATGAGAGCGCTAATGTTTTGATGAGATCATGTTTTCTACAATGGATAGAGAGGGGTGGTGGCGATACAGGCGGGAAGAGACGGGACGGACGCGTTTGTCAATTTGCGCTTGGCGACAAATTGATAAATTCGGCCGTCCAGATGATTGCCGTGCATTTTTAGTGCAGGTTTCAAATTTGCGGCCATGCAAATTTGAACCGCATAAACATGCTCCTGCTGCACTGTAGTTGTACAGTCGTAGCAAGAGAGGCTTACTTAATATCGATATCGGAGAAGTGCTGGAAACGATAAGCGATCCGAAAATCCCGGCAGATAGGGAGCTTTGAGGGGGATTGGCGCCAAGCTCACCAGGTGGCACGAGCTGACTAGCAGCTAGGTACTTCTTATCGGACAGGATGCTGGCGTAGAAGCGAATCATGATGCTGATGTCCTCGCGCAGACGACTGTCTCCCTGGGTGGGGAATTTCGAGGCCACACTGACAGGGAAAAAAAACAGATAAAAATAATGATGATTCATTTAAATTAGCCAGATAAATAGCTCAAAAGAGACTGACAACTTTCAGCTCTGGTGCTTCAAGTACTTGTCTTGATTAAACTTCTGTCTTTAAGGGATAGTTCACCAAACCGAAAATCAACTACAAATCAGGGTTATTATCTTCAACTAAAACAAAAATTTTTACTAGAGCTACATTACTTCAATAAAACAAACATTTATCATATCAAAAACTTCAACATTTTCTATGCAGTACCTGAAATAATCGAAGGCGGTGGAGTAAATCTTTTCGCGTAGGACGTTACGGATGGTGGCGTTGGTCACGACGTCAGAATGCAGGAGGGCAAGTCCCAGTGTCAACAACCTGTATGCAGTCAAATATTGTAAAATTGTATTTTCTTTCTTGGTGTCAACCAGCGATATAGTTAACTAAAACTAAAAGTAAAATTAAAATTAAATCTAAAAAAAAAAAAACAACAACCTTGAAATAAAATGAACATTAAATCAAATGAGCACCCAAATCAATATTCCTCATTTTCACTTTGTCCACTTGATGCACTAAAATAACAAAAAAAAAAAATTAAATAAAAAAAATAAAAAAAAACACAATAAAATGACTAAAACTTTGACTAAAATTAAAAAAAAAAAAAAGGATTAAAATTAAAATGAAATTAAATATAAAATATACAAAAAAGATTTTCTCTCTCTCACTCTATATATAAATACAATAATATCTCATTGTTAGTAAAAGATGACTGGTCCAAACTACAAAAATGTAACCAACTACAATGAAAAGAAATTTGAAAACTTACTTCGAATCAATTTTCAGAAATTGTTACCAAATTTCATAAATAATACGAAATGGCAAGTAATCCTAAATTAAACAATGACATTTTTTGTGAAAATGTCCAAAATTCACTGCAAAAATGACCCTAAAATAGATTTAATTTTTCTTATGCAAAATACATTTTTATATATTGCTTTCTTTTGATTTAGGGGTGAAATGTGACCTGGACATGTTTTTGACAGTTTTAAGGGCTTTTAAAGTGATTAATCACATCCAAAATAAAAGTTTGACTTTACATAATATATTTTAATAATATATTTTAAATGTTTAACCTAATTACATGATTTTTCATTTCATTACATGATGTTTCATTTAATTAATCTAATTAATCACAAACTAAATTTCGTGTTAAATGAGAAAGTAGCAAGTAGACATTACAAAGTGGTAAATGTTTTTGTGACTCGACTGGATTTGTTCAAACGGCTGATTAATTCAACAATGAAGTAAATGGCTTTGAATCATTGATTCACACAATTCGTTCACAACACGGATTCATTCAGAAACTAAACACTGCTGTGTTACTCGAAGAGGCGCAACAATTCTGCTATGGCTTCAAAGGTAATATGTTTTCTGCAAAATTGAGCAAAAACACATAGTATTGTATTTAGAACGTAACACAGTTTCAACTTCTTATTTACTGAACTGTTGTATAAAAATCACATATAGCTCGTGATAGATCGGGATAAAATCAGCACTGGTGTCATATTGCTCTTCCTGCCTGTGTGATATTCTGTGATATGTGATGTGTATAATCACAAAACACATGCAGATGCATTTTTTTGCACCAATATCTTGAATTTTGTAACTGTATTTGTGGAGTTGTTGCCCTGCATCATATTTGTCAACACTCAACTATATGAAATATTTTAATCGCGTTATTTTTCTTAACTAAATAATTAAGTTAACGCGTTAAACTGACAGCCCTAATATATATATATATATATATATTATATATATATATATATATATATATTATATATATATATATATATTATATATATATATATATATATTATACACTACCGTTCAAAAGTTTGGGGTCAGTAAGACTTGTAGTAGTCTTTAAAGTAGTCTCTTATGCTCATCAAGGCTGCATTTATTTGATTAAAAATATAGAAAAAAAAAACAATAATATTGCAAAATGTTTTTACAATATAAAATAATGTTTTTTATTTTAACATACTTTAAAATAGAATTTATTCCTGTGATGAAAAGCTGAATTTTTATCAGCTGTTACTCCAGTCTTAAGTGTCACATGATCCTTCAGAAATCATTCTAATATGCAGATTTATTATTAGAATGATCAATGTTGGATAATATCAACAGTTGTGCTACCAAATATTTTTTGGAACCTGTAATTTCTTTTTTTTTCAGGATTCTTTCATGAATAACAAGTTTAAAAATTACAGTGTTTATTCAAAATATAAATATTTTATAACAATGTAAATTATTTATTATTAACTTTTAATAAACTTTTAATTATTAACTTAATACATCCTTGGTGAATAAAAGTATTAATTTCTTAAAAAAAAAAGAAAAAAGAAAAAAGAAACAATAAAAATGTACTGACCCCAAACTTTTGAACAGTAGTGTATATATATATATATATATATATATATATATATATATATATATATATATATATATATATATATATATATATATTTTATTTTTTTTTTTTTTTACATTTATTTATTTACTTTTTAAAAAATATATGTATATGTGTATTTATTTATATTTATAATAAATATAAACAATACACATGCATATATTACATAAACACAAAGTTTTATTTTGGATGCGATTAATTGTGATTAACTGTTTGAAAGCCCTAACAGTTTTCTTGAGTTTTACATATACCCAT